>JAVTVY010033557.1:0-147644 GCA_036873755.1 Hanleya hanleyi
GAATGGCAGAGAACTATTTAAGATTAAAATGTGTATATGGGAATTTGATTTGAGATAATATTTCAAAAATAGAGGTCACAATTCCAATGATAGAAGTCTGCCAGGCACACAAAATTGGACTCTTTCCGCAACACGTGGTAATGACGAAAATTAATCAACGCCAACGGCAACGGTCCGAATATCAGATGCTGAGAGGGGCTAGATCAGGGCCTGGTAGCACCATCATTTGCTGTAGCAGCATCAGTTACTGTAGCAAGCATCATTTCATGTAGCAGCATCATTTACTGTAGCACCATCATCTACTGTAGCTTCATCATTTACTGCAGCAGCATCATTCACTGTAGCACAATCATTTACTGTAGCACCATCATTCATCATTTACTGTAGCACCATAATTTACTGTAGCACCATCATTCATCATTTACTGTAGCACCATCATTTACTGTAGTGCCATCATTCATCATTTACTGTAACAGCATCAGTTACTGTAGCAGCATCATTCATCATTTAGTGTAGCACCAGCATTTACTGTAGCACCATCAATTACTGTAGCAGCATCATTCATCATTTAGTGTAGCACCAGCATTTACTGTAGCACCATCAGTTACTGTAGCAGCATCATTCATCATTTAGTGTAGCACCAGCATTTACTGTAGCACCATCAATTACTGTAGCAGCATCATACCAATGCATGGTACAATCATATGTAGGTACTTGGCCGTGTTATCTGAATCCAAAATGGTCACCGCCGATTGGTCCGTGGCACTTGATATCGGAGCTGTCGCATGCATTGATTGAAGGATCCTGCAAACATTGGAATAAAATTATCTGTTGATGGGCCTCGAAGTTTTCTCATCACTCATAATCTCATAAACTGCCATCGAGTTTAGTTCTTTCAAATATTTTAGGCCATTTCTGATATTGATCATTTTAAGAAAAAACAAACAACCATGTGCCAAAAGTGGGAGAATTATTCAAGTAGCAAATTTCAACAATTTCGATCTGATCTTGCACAGCATCCAACGTTCCTGCCCCTCGTGTACTAGCATCTCTGCTTTTCACGCCAAATATTCAAAAGCAGATCATTCCATTGGCTCCTTTAAACTGAACAATTCACTTATGCTGGAGTCAAACAAAATCCCCACCCCCCCAACCTCGGGCAAGGGTCCGGTTTAGTGGGGGATTACCTGGGGATTCACAACATGTTTACGCCCCAGGGAGTGGGGCTTTCACACATTTTCAGTCCTGTTTATCTTTGGATTCAGTTAAGACTTCTTCTACCTAGGGATGGGACATAAATTGTATTTGGTTGAGGTTTAGATGGGGATTCACTTCAATGTTTTGCCCCAGGGTGTAGGGCATTGAAGCATTTTAACAACTCTCATTTGCTAAGTCCCCACTAAACCCCGAGGTTGGGGGGGTGGGGGTTTCACTTGACTCCTGCATTATCCTCCTGTCGTGGACACATAAAATTTGCCAGTGACAGGTAGGAAAAAGTTCTACAGGGAATTAAAGAATATATAAAAAACTGATTGTAAAAACCTCAAAAGTATGCGATATTTTTGTGGAAAAATTGTTGTTGTTAAACAATGTCATAAGTTTTGCTGAAAGCATGCCATGCTTTAGAGCTAAAAATAAATTTAGCTTGGTATGCTTCAGCATGCATTGATCATACCTCAACACTCCATATCGGCTTACAGTGTTGGAGAGACTATTAGAGAAGGCAGACCGAACTTCCGAGGTACATTTTAACTAACAGATATTCATCGGGTTAACTCGCTCAACAGATCGGGAACTCACGTTCATATGTTAGAAAAACAAGTAAAAGATGGTTCTCGATGGATGCCTGTCAAACCACACACATTGCGACAGAACATTTGAAGAAAACTTTGCTACGGGTAACTGAAACAAATTCCATTCTTTGTCCACCGCCAAAGAATTCCGATGTTATCATATCATTTAGTTTATTTTACGGATATAACAAACTGGAAGTTGATCTACAGAATGTTTTTATAAATAAAGAAATAGCTTGACAGGGGTGACACTGTGACCAGACAGAGTGACGTTGTTTATGTCATGCTTATTGTCCGCCAATGCCTGAAGGGCTAAAGGGGAACTATAGTATTGGGGTCCGTCCGTCCGACTTCATTTCCGGACAATAACTTCTGAAAAACTGAACAGATTCTTTTCAAATTTAGTATGTGTATACCTTGCCACTGGATCTCACTTGCGATTGCTCTCCATGCCGGGTGCTAAATGTTACCATTCCAAGCCAGATCAATTGTGTCAATGTTGGGGGACTTGAACCGCTCGGGTCATTTATATACATGTATTTACAATCTTAGAACATTTCCAAATTGCATGAATATAAAACGCTAATAACCTACATGTCTGTGCTTCCGTCATCATGCCTGATAATGGATTCTAGGCTACTGGGGAAAGCTAGATTTTTTTTATAATAAGTTTAATTATTATCATTTTGCCTAGGGAGAGTAATTATTCATCCTTTGCCTTGCAATTACAATTATCGAAATTAATTAATGAATTATTTGTCAATGGTCTTCTTACTACATGAGGTAATAAAAACATTTTGAAACTCAATAAATAGCATGTGGGAGGACAGTAAAAGACTCAATTTGAGCAACAACGTTTTCGGTAACCAACACTGCTAATTTAGCGATCAACAAGGACTCAAACATTGCTATCGGCTAAACAAAACAGATTTTCGAATTCAGATCGTGCATGTGTTTTTTTTTTCATCTTCGAACAGAGTTGTTGCCTTTGCGTGAAATAAAAAGTATGATCACCAACTGGAACACATCAGACTTGCTCAAAGACAACATCAACGTAAAATTGTTCTGCACAGTTTAATTGGCAAATCATAAATGTCTGATGATGATATCAAACTGCAAGCACTATATGTGGGCAGATCTGTGGAGTTTGGGAAAATGCGGCGTTATTGGAATATCCACCTACATGATCTGACAATACTTGATAACATTGAATTAATTTTGTATGGCCTAATTCTTATTACATCTCTAACCCTAGAATAATGAACATGATAGCAGCACTCCTCACCCTGGTGGTCGTAGGTATTAACCTGTATTTCGCTGCTATCTACATCCCGGAGTTACCGTCTCATTGGGCTATCTACGCTACGGTGGGCGCTATAATTCTCCTCTACATGGCATTTGTCGTATACCTGGTAAGTTGGTTGTTGCTCATAGATGGATTAATCACCTCATGCCAAGGGGGGAGCTCAATGTTGACCTTGCACAGGGATTTCATCCCTTCCTCACATTCAATTCCATTCAGTGTCAGCCTGCCTTTAGAAAAACAGAATCACACCAACAATTTTATTTAACCGTCTTTCTTGGAGAGAGTTCATGAGACCAGTAAAGATGTAATCAGCCTCAAATGTAGGCTGGAATCTATCTCTCCCGAACTCTGCGAAAGTGACATATGTTACGACAGGTACAAAATAAAATACATTTGACCACAAACAACTAAACTTGTTTCCACCATTCACGAGAAAATAGAAGGAATTTGTCTTTGAAAAGAAACGGCATGGGATGCCGTTTATTTTTCATTGGCCGTGTCAACAAGCGTTTACACGTGTGATGCATTCTGCCTACGTATGCTCTGCCACTCTACCGAACCTTAGGCATGAGCCATGACGTTAACCCATGGCTGCAGCTGTTCAGCATTCAAATTTGTGAGCGTCGCTTAAAAGAATGTTGTCTAAATGGAACGGTGCAAATTGCACCTGTTCCGTTTGTAGGTAATTTTTATCGCTTTGATGCATGTCTTCTATCCGATTTTCTTCTTTTTTTACATATTGTATATTTCTATTACTCTTTTCTAGTCGATTTAAATAGCTCATCTGAGCTAGTGTTACAATGTTTACTATTGTATCGACTTAAAATAAAGTTTGTCTATGTCTATGTCTACGTCACTCACACGTCAGACAGTGACGTCATTTTCCTCTCCATGTACAGCACATATTCAATGGCGAAAAAGAAAACTCATTGAAGCGGGCAGAGTTTCAAATTTCTCTGGCAAGATATTCTTGCATTCGTTGTATATGGCAGTTTCAATATCATCAAATATAATACCTGATGCTTTAGCAAACTAAGCTGCTGAAATACAGATGTGAGTGAGTTTATAAAATCCATCGATTTTGAGGCTGATTACATCTTTAACTATCGCCCATCATAGATCACACTGAAAGGGCATGGTCAGGATCAGTCACAGGTTCTATTCCTGCGGATGGCAGGAATCTTCCTCTCAAGTCAGATTTGAGCCGAACAAAGAAAGAAAATGGTCAGAGGTCAAAGTTTTTTTTGTAAATTATTCACATATTTGTTTGATCTTTTTCAGGCATGGTATGCTCTTATAGCCATGGGATTCTCATTTTTAGAAAGATGTTCTGTGAGTATATGCCTGAAATATCTTAAATATTACACTTACTGCTGCACAGTTTGCACTAATCAGTTCTGCTTGTAGTTTCAGACTAGCACATCTGCACTTTCAGAGTTGTTCCCCTTGATGTGATAGTGAAGAGAGTTATTTCCCTTGTTGTGTTAATGAAGCGAGAGTTGCGTCCCCTGATGTTACAGGATACATTCTAACAGATTGCTGCCCCTCAGAAATTGTATTTGTTGAACTTGTTGCACATTGTTATGTACACATTGCTTGAGTTGTGTTTACACTGGACAGTTGATTCAATAACAGCTGGACAAGGGGGGCATCATAATATGTTCCACTCTGGACTTTGCCTGTGTATATCTTTCATTTCTCCAACTAGTGATATCTGATATATTTTCAACTTGAAGTTGCCAAACTATTCATTAAGATAAGCATAATGGTCCTTTCTTCAAGTAATTTGATGTATATTTACCAAATTTATACCAGATCACTGATTAAAACATGCCTCCATGTTCATCAGGAGAAATGAAAATAGTCAGAAATTTACAGGCGAGGCTCACAGGGAGTCATGCCCCACTGCGTGTTCCATCTGAGATGGATATTGGGAAGCCCCCATTGCATACTTTCTTGGTTTCTTCAGCACTGATAATTCATCAGGAAGTCCTCATATTATACCATGTAAGTCTTTTCTTGCTCCAATGGTCACCACATTCTCTCAGTCCAGGTCAATATGTTGTCTAGTTGTCACAGCTTATCCTGTTTTTTTATAGGAAATTACTTTTAACTAGTTACACAGGGAGAAATTATGCAAATATGCTCTAAATATCCTATCTAAAAGACAGGCTAAAAAATATTATTACAAATTATCATATCGCAAATTAAATGTTGATATGATTGACAATATTTACAATAGATTGCAAACAGTGTGCTTTCCATAAAACAGCATAGTAAAAACTGTGACAACTACCTCCAAGAGTGACATAGGCTGACATGACCTTGTAAGTGGTGGAGCATGAATCGGCAAAATGGTACGATATTGGGACCTCCCAATGAGTTCTTCACTCCTCATACCTTATTTATATGCTGTGAGATTGCACAAGTTGTTCATAACCTTCATCAATGTTCACCTGAGTATAATTGACTGTGATTTGTATGCTAAGTTTTGTTTTTGTGCATGGTCTATTAATAATTAACTGCAACACTTATCATTTATCCTATCTAACAAGTATTTCCTTCTAATGTTACTGAACCCTAATTTCTGGTGGTGGATTTTTCACTTCTTTGGTGTTTGGAACATTCCTTCTCCACTAACTACATGTATTCATTACTCTCTTATCATTTATTTGCTATGCATGACTTGCCTGTGCTGAAAATTTCTTAATAAGAAAACTCCAATCTTCTAAACAACAGTAATGATAATGGAGCTAAAGCAAAAAACACAAAAAAGTGATTTGTTTCTGATGATATCAATTCTCTATATAGGGAGGCTATGGTTATTCTGGTGATAAACATGTAAGTATGTCTTAGAAAAGTCTATAAATGATAAAAAACTTAAAGTTTACAAATCATGTTCTCAAATATGTGCCAAAACAAAAATTCCAACCATTTGAGAATAAACAAGGGCCAAAATTGGCTTCAATAAGACGTCTCTTCTTGTTTAGCCTCTAACACAAAAAGAAAATTGATATTTAACGATTTCCTGATTTTGGAGTCACAGTGAACTTGACCTTTTACCTTGACCTAAATTTTGATGCATGACTCATCGTCTAGCCTTAATGTATCTACAGACACAAAAAATCGCAATTTTTAACAATTCCTGATTTTGGGGTCACAGTGGACCTCAGTATTGGTATGTTACGTCTTTTCCTCCTAATGAATTCACTCACGAAAAATGAGCAGTTTTCAATGATTTTCTGATTTTTAGGCCACAGTGACCTTTGACCTCAACCTACTCATATTTTGGTATCTACTCGCAAGAATTAGAACTTTAGATAACAAATATTCTCCCACATACATGTATAGACCGGACATGAGAGACAGACAGACTAATGGAAACCGCCATCACATTCAGTCTTTCATTTATCACGCTCCTAATCACACTCCTAAAATTGATCTGGGCGAGTGAAAACAGCACTCCTTACAACAATTCTATATACTAAAGCCTTCAGGAGTGTGATTTACTCTCCTAGAATCATATTAGATGAGTGATTTACAGCACTCCTGCTGTTTTCCAAAACAAAAGGACTGCATAATATGTGCGCCTTTTGATGGGCATATAAAAAGCAGGTCACCATATGATGAAATGCAGGATATGTTTTTCCAACATTCCTCTTTCTTCCCCACCCCTAACCTCCTCTCTTAAGCATATTTTTTTAATGGTTTGGAATTTTTTCTGTGTATGTTTTAGGTAATCTTATGGTATAAGGTTTCGTTCTCTTTACCACACATTCTACACATTTGCCCATAATTGGAGAGAGGAAAGGGGAGTTTTTCATGAGCATTTCCTTCCACGATCTGGTTGAACTTTCAAACCATCCCATGCCACGTTGTGGATGTTTGATACATAAATCGACTATTGATTTTAACAGATGGAAGTTTATACACCCTGAGAAAACTGTGTACAATAAGCTTTGTGTCTTCACTGATATATTATCCACAGTATGATTGGCATTCGACTTGCCAGTCGTGGACAGTGAATCAGCCAATCGGGAAGAGGCTTATATTCGCTGCACCAAAATCAAGAATTCACACAGGCCTTTAAATTGCACCCATATCACGGCGCTAACGCTGTGCCCAAATTAGGATGTGCCCAAAGTTTTCATGCATTGAAAATCAATGTTGAGTTATGTCCATGGAGATTTTTCCAGAATTCATATAATTTGAATATTTTCACTAATTTGGACGCATTTTCCTGTCTAAATATATGTTATCTCGCCGAATAGAGGTTGTGCCCAAATTAGGGAGGCCTGAACCCTGTCACGTAACAAATAAAATATTGTGGAAACTGGATTTCAGTTCATTGGGAATTGAAATACCAAATATTTCTATTTTAGCAAAACTGACTTATTTGTTTCTACAAATATAAATTCAGATAACTTATATTGTACATTAAAAAAATTGATTTTATAAGGAAAGAAATCCCCCCCCCCCCTCCATATAAATTTTGAATGAAAGCTTTTCAGAAGTTTATATCACTTGTTAAACATATACCTCAATGTTGAAGCATATGCTGAAATGAAAATTTAGTACTGAGGAATTTATGCTAGAAGCTAAACAGTCGACCATGTGTCAGTGTGCAGAGTGAATCTTTTATATCGCGGTGGGGGGGGGGGGGGATCCTCCAAACTACTGGGTAAATAACGGCACATATTTGAGCGCATTGAACAGAATAATCAGTACATTAATCAGAATTAATTTAACCTTTCTATGGAATAAGCTGCCTTTGTACATCAAGTTTGAATTTCTGACCAGGGATTTATCCTTTGATATCTTACAGCGTTGCAATGAAGTAGAACTGCTGGCAGAAGACCGCTTATCAACGGCTTATCAACCACTGCTTACTGAAGACAATACATGACACCCACCCTGAACATGTATATCTACTTGTATACCCCAAATCCTGCTTGCATAGGTATATATGCATGTACCTACCCAGAACATGTATATATCAGCCCTGGACATGTTTACGCCAAAATAATGCATTCACATGTACATACCCATGTATCTAGCCAGACCTGAACATGTATACCTACATACACGCCAACTCCTGCTGGTACATATGCATTTCCTTGCCCAGAACATGCATAAACCAGCCGTGAAATTTTTTTGTGTCGAAATCAGGAATATGTGAATATATAATGCAGAACGTGCCAATCCAGAGCATAATTTACCAAGAAGCTCGAAATTATATGGACAATTGTATGTAACCCAGAACATGTATACGAGTAACCCAGAACATGTATATTTAACCCAGAACAGAAAATTCTGGGAATGTTTATACTTGGACCTGCATGTTTCTATCTCAATCCCCAAGATCCCTGGCCCCTACTTTTCTGGTTGTAGGTGACTTGAATGGTTTGTTTTCCTCCACTTCCCTTCTCTGCTTCTCCCGTTCCACAGCAACACTGTCAGGGTCGTGTGACATTGACCCATTATGATGCGCGTGAGATTACAGGTGTACATCATCAACTTTTTCAGAGTTCAAAGACTAGTTACGCACTGGATTACAAGATGAGTGGCTCGAACGCGAGCACAATCAATGTGTTGAACGGTCAAACGGGAAAGTGGTATGACTCGACGAACAAAGAGACCAAGCCGCAATGAATCGATTCCAGCAGTCATGAGAACAAAGTTGAACCATTAGACGAGCTAAAACTTGCCATGTGATGAAGACCTTCAGTATTTTGTTGACATGTACAATAGATTTTTATGTATTTTGCGAAATATGGTAAATCCAGATGTCCATCTTGGAGGAATCGTGGAAAACGATAGTTGCCATGGGCAATAATGAGGACTAACACTTGAGGATGAGAATATGACACGGCTTAAACTATTCTTGACTGACCATTAGTCTGGCTTCTGCCATAACCAAGGGTGTAGGCAAGGGGTGCTTGGCCCCTCCCCTCAAATTTTGCCACTCAAAAAAAAAAAAAAAAAAAAAAATACGAAAGCAAAAATAGAACAGAAGAAAATGTTTACCTAATAACCTATCTTTTTCAATGGTCACTGCTTACACAGGAAGTAACTTGTATTGGTGTATTTCCATGACTTTTTTTTCTGGTGATTGCCACAATTTAAAAGTTCATAAATTTGTACACCATTCAATTGCTCTCCAAAAATACTCGCCCCCTCTGAAGCTCCCCCAAATTTGACAACATGTCTACATCCTCGATAATGCACTATTGGATCTGACTTTAAAGTTACATGTACATGTACCTATGGGTGACCGGGTGCTATACTGGCTGGTCTGATCAGTGTCCAGGATAATAGGAACTGTGGACACTCGTGTTCCGGCACATGCAGGCACTGTCATGATATGACTGAAAAAAATGTTAAAACGAAGTTAAATCCTACTCATTCACTTGCCTCCCTATACAGTAAAAACAAACTGAAACCTGTAACATCACCCTCGTCTTAAATATTGACACTTGAATAAGAGAGTCTTTAATAGTATACATGACTCCTGTGAATCTGGTTTCCACGATTCTCCCTAATGGACTTTTGGTGAATTATTATTAGTATTAAACTTTATGGGCCATTAATGGTAATTCATGACATCAGCTGTTACATGACATGACCCACTTGTACTTCATGTTTATCTGTTTAAAGAGGAGATTAAGCCTGCATTGTATTGTATATGGACATTTTTGTAGTAACTATTTTTTGCTATATGATATAGATACCCGTCGTGATATAGTGCGAGAAGGGATGGTAAATGTATGCACTTAAGCTGAGTGTGCTGAAGCAATGCCCTTGACCCTACTCAAGTAGTAATGGCCCTGTGCACAAGCCAAGACAGATATCTTTGCAGAAAAGACTGGTTTTATGGGAGGGTGTCAAAAGGCTGAACTATCCATTCCAAACGAATTATATCCAGCGAAACACATGTGCTTTCTGAAACAGAAAAACTAGACTTTCAGAACTAGAGTTCCATTCATGTTTCCAGACTGTGTCCCACATAGAATAGTACATGAGATCCCTCGGCAAACTGTTGTTCGGGGAGCAATAGTATTAGAGGGGTGGTCGACAGTTTTGGGAATTGTAAACTACTTCATTCCCTCAGGATTTGACTTCCCTGCATGCCAGTTCCCTCCCCCCCCCCCAAAGTTATTGAGATGGGTGAAGAGGGGTGGTCTCAAAAATCTCATAGCGAGATGAATTTGAATAACAGGTAACACCGTGGTACATGTGTAAGTGTATGTCATATTCAAGGTAATGATGTGAATGATGAAACCTAATAAAGATTAGTTCACTGGTATTCTGCCTCAGAGGATTCAAAGCTGCTCTCTACAGTGGGAGATCAATCTTCATGGCCACTTTGGACTTCAGAGACAAAGTTAATGACGTCATACAGGCATTCTGATTTGAGGCGAGTGGTCTAGCTTAAAGCATAGGACAGCTCGCCTCAAATCAGAGTGCCTGTCATACTTGTAACATCCTACACTGACTGCGGGATGTCACAGCAATGCAGTGAATGGAATAGATTTGTGACTATGTAGTGTTGTGACGTGGTTAATCACTCCATAATATCGTCACAAGTTCCGACATGTTTGTGGCACTGTGCTCCACAATAACATTAATAATATTGATATTAAAGTCAGACAACAAGAAGCAGAGTAATTTAGAAAATTATCTTGAATGTGACTTAAACTTGCAGAAGTACCACAGTTCAATCTCAAACATATTATGAAAGCCTGTTTACGCCTCTTCATTTTAGCCAATTTCTACATGTACATTCCCACTTCGAACCCGTCTTGATTCATCTCACCACATTCCGTGTTCAAAATCTGAGGTGTAAATTTTACCTACGAACGAGAGACAAACCAATCAGAACCTACATGCAGATTGTGTGTAGCGTGATATCATCCTCGAGTAGCAGCCATTCCTCCTAATATGGTGGTTGTGTTGGCCCAATATATACATGTAGGTCAGCAACCAGGACACATTTCAAACTCCAAATGTTTTTGAGGTCAGTGACTCTAACTATGGTCTCTTAACTATTTATAAGTTCTTTGAACATTGAAGGAAGCAAGATATATCAAGGGAAGTTTGATGTGGGAATGTAGAAATTGGCTTAATGAAATGAAAATGGTTTTACAATGCATTTGATTTTATAGTATTGTTAACTACCATGAGATTATACTCCAGTTGACTTTCCAATCTACAAATTTTCAAGGATGAGTAATTTTAGCTTTCTCAATCAATTGCTAAAGTTTTTCGATCATCTTGAATGCGGAAGGAGATATTTGTGTTGGTCAGTTGTAAGGAGGCTGAATTAAGGATGCATATTTTTGCAAGGGTAGGTCATTTACAAATATTTTTTTAACCTTGGATAGTAGACCTATATTCATAATATTTATTTTAGCATGGAATCTGTAAAAATTATACATGAACATGTCTTACTGATGAAGTTGTCGATAGCCATGATCCTAAAGTCTGTCCATTTTAATAAGTCATTCATTTTAGAGCTTTTCAAAAATCAATAGTTAAATCTGCATACCTTTATTGCAGCGTGTGTAACAAACTCAACTCTTCATAATGTCGACACTCCATCATATCGATGATATATTGTGCTTGAAATAACTTTGTAATTCTCCACATAAAAAACTTCATCTTGTTTCATGTATCGGGGGTCAAATCAGGGATAGGGAGACATCAGAATGTATTCGTATTAAAGTTGACAAAAGTCATTGATGCGATAATATTGTATGAAGTGATAACAGGCAGTCCATGTTTATGTCGCTTATATTCCATGTCCAGTGAAATTGCTGAATAATAAACCACACACACCTCGATGACCATACACAGCATTATCAACATTTGTGTCAGTGATCATGAATACATATTTGACGTCTCCATTTGTAATTGAGTCCCAGTACTAAGAGTTTTATATGGAGAGAATTACAAAGTTATTTTAAGGCATGATTTATTATCACTATCACCGAGTGTCGACATTTTGTAGAGTTTAGTTTGTTATACACTCTGGCTGCAAAAAAGAAAATGTATTCAGAGTTAGCTATTGATTTTTGACAAGCTCTAAAGTAGATCACTAATTAAAATGAATAGACTTTAGAACAACATGTGGGGTTATTTCCACATGGACACAAGAATCCCTAGATTGTCTGCCCAGGATATATTTTATGATGTTGGAATAAAAGTGCATTGGTATTTTTCTAGTACTTATTAACGTTTTATGTCAGACATTACCACATCAGAGTTTAATTGTTCATTGCATTTTCTTCGTGTACATGTTTGAGATTATAGTGCTTGGATATTAGAATGAATTTTACAAGATCAATAGCTTTATGAATTGTAATAATGCAAAGAGCAAAGAATGAATATTTGGCTCCTCATCGATATAGTGCATAACATTGGTCTCATTGGTGATATTTGGATATATTTCAGGGCTAGTTCATGTTACAGTAGTGGAAGTATATCATTAGACAGTTTATTACTTTTGATAGTCGATATAAAAATCTGTTCAAAATGAAAGAAAATTGCTGATGGCACGGTGCCATGGCCGCCATTGTTCTACATCTAGTATATCGTTGGCTGGTTGACTGAATATTACAGGGCCATTATTGGTGATTTAATTCATTTTTAACAGATTTTCAAAAATTAAGTAACAAATTATAAACAAATAGAGTTCAGCCGATGTTTTACCGTTGTGTAATCCTTTAGCCCCAAAATCAGAGGAAAAATGTTGCCGAAGTGCAAAATTTTACCTTATTATACTGGGCTTCAATTTTTTAAAACTGTTTAAATTATTTATTGGAACAGAAATGAATTAATTCTAGTACTTAATCACCTGGCCAGTTTAATACTATAAATGGACTATGTTAATTGTTTTGATTAATATTTTATTGCCAGGTGCATTTATATGTATATAATGTACAGGAGTTTGTCTTGTTACTAACTGCATTTTATTGACATTCCATATGAGATTGAACTGTGATATGGGTAAAGAGTTGAAAATGCATTATGATAATGAGCCCTTCCCAAGGACAATAGCCACTTTTTGAGCAGTCTGAATTACTGTCCCATTTCTTCCTATGCTTTAAAAATCGAGAAGTGTATTTAACTGGTGTCATCATAACTCACATGAACAGGTTAGAGAGGACCACCTCTCTAAAATGGCGGTAAAAAAGGTTGTTTGTGCCAAAATAAATTCAAGGAAATATTGAACTAAGAGGTGACCATGGAAATATATATCCGCATCGGATGGGATAATGTATCACCTGAAGGTGCATTGACCCCACAGCCTAAAGTCCGTTACATTTGTATACAGTGACGTGCAGATGGTTCAATGAAAGACAAGCATTTTGAACTTTGGGAATCAGCCATCGTTGTACCAAATAAGTTTTGATATACATGTAGGCTTACGGCCCAGACAATCATGTATTCATGTAAAGGTTGAGGGAAAAGGACAAGAAGTCGAGTTTTGACAGTTAGTGTACATCCATGAGGTAGGAAACATGAATAAAGTTGTACAAGAAGTACTAACTCTGACCAGAATGTTGACAATCATCGGTAAATGATTAGGATGAGGTAAAGCACTGCATGCACATTAGAAAGATATCAAAAGTTGTCCAAACAGTAACCTGGATATGGACATCTGTACGACCATATGTATAAAAGACCCCGAATCCTGATGGGCTGAGTTAATATCTAATTTGCATAATAAGACAATTTGTTCTCTTAAGACTATGCATAAATTAGTGTGACGACATGTAACAATATATAAGCTAAGTCACCTGCAGATTTTGAAGTGTTATTATGAGTACATCAGAAGTTACTAAAGCAAAAGCGACCGTATTTAGCTCCATTTAAAGAGCGGTTGCTCTCTCCATGGAGACTACTATCTTATAGTAGTCTCCATGCTCTCTCCAACCGGATAAATGTGGCAAATTAGCTTTACATGTATATCACTGTGCTATTTGAAGAAAGGGTCCATAAGCTCACCTCATTACTTTGGTAATTTGAAGTTGGAAAAATGTCAGTTATCACAGCTTGAAAACATTTCCCCATGTACAAGCTCAGGGAGGAATGGGAAGGCACCACGCAGAGAATACCACCATTATTGGACCTGGTTACTAAGCTGGACTCCCGAATAGACTGGTTGCCTCCAGTGTTTTTCCATACAGTGGACAGTTTATAGCCCGCATTCATTTCGCTACCGATAGGGACTCGATTTTAATTCAAATTCCTCTGGCTGCTAATTCCAGCAGCGTGATTGGTTATCACAGTTCAGGTTGTGTTTCATTGGATCTGATTGTTCGTTCTCCGGGTCTGTGGGTTTATTCAGACCCCGATTCATTCCGCAATTTGAAGAATGAAGTAGATCCAGACAGAATTTTGAACCGATGTTCGGCATAACCGGTCCAGTGTATGTACAAACAGGGGAGGTAACCATGCAGTCCAGACTTCTGTTCAGAAACATTGTTCTTCATTAATTATACTGATTCACTTCATCTTAGCCAAGTGCCCATATCACGGAAAGCATTGTGTAATTTTTACTGTTTAATGCCTTCATTCTGGATTTGAGAGAGATTTAGCTTTTTTAACAGCTGTCCTGAAATGACATGCTTATCATTCAAGAGGAACATTCAACTTTATATCAGATGATGAGAATAGATGATGAGAATAGCTGGTCACACTTGAAGTTTACTGGCTACTCATATATGGTGTTAGGGTATTTTACATATATCTACATGATTATCACAAAACAATTCAAACCAGGCTCTAATAAGTGACAATGATGGATTGTAAATTCACACAACTTTTTGCATGCAATTACATAGTGTTTATTTTATGAACGTTCTGTACATTTTATCAAATCACATTTTGACAGATTGGTGCAAGATTAGATATAGTTAATACCAATATAATTTAATTTAGAGCCAGTTCAAGTCTTTTTTGCTAATAGCATATTTCTTGCAGTATTTCTTCATCTCATAGAATTTATTCATTAACAGGTTGAAGTGAGGGCAATTCTCGGGCACACCAGAAGAGGTGAGACTGACAAAATTGCTGAATAACCTCAAAATAAGAACGATATTTAAAATTGGCATTTACATATTTGGAGGTAATCTCTCTTTCTCCTAATGTGGAAGGTTTGTGATTATTTCATGATTATTAGCACCATCTCTTCAATACTTATTAAGGCGCAATTTAAAGTGCTTTGTATGAAAAAAAATCCGTTTTATTCATCAAAAGATACAATGGAGATTCTTTGTTCAAATTATGTCCTTGAACAAAACTGTTATCTGTAGTCAATTTTTTTACTCTCGAACTGCAATTTATTCATTTTAATTTGGCATACCAACGTTCTGCACCAGGGTAAAACAGTGGCAGAAGCTTTCAAGGAATCCGTGACTGTGGATGGTCTCCGAATTCTACCCGAGGTTACAGTAATCAGAAAATTTAAATGTAAATTTAAGCACACGGTCATATAATTAGACTAGTATTGAACGCCATAAACCTTTTCTCACATCATTTTTATAGTGTTCTACATGTATTATTCATGGTGTATTATTTCATAGATATTATGAAAACGATATTATATGTAATGTGATTGAATTGTTATTTATTGAATGGTTAAGGGTTGAAATGCCAGATTTTTATCATATTTCACAGACATAGAGAAATAAAAGATCTATTCAAACTTTTTCATCAAGATGGAATATTTGTGAAATTATTACTAGTATATAAAGTGGAAATCTCATTTCTGCGGAGGTGATGGAAAATGGGGATGACGTCAGGTCAAAGGTCCTTCTGCTGCGAGGTCACTTACCGTCTTCTGTGCAAACAGAATAGTGGGAAAAAGGCACATCAGTGGATGTTTTGAGGTCGAGATGGACCAGCATGAGTGTGTTGTGATGGATGGGAGGATAAAATGCTTGACCTGTAATGCTTGTTTTTGTTCTTTTATTGGACTAGCCAATCATAATAGAGATCATATTACACCCATAGAGCTATGTATAGGCAAGTGTGTGTGTATTTTGTGTCAAATGAGGATTTCATATTGAACAATAGCCCAAGGGGATTCAATATATGCCTGTACATCTGAAATTACACTGGTCCAAATTTCAAGGTTTAATGACCTTGGTCCCAATTGGTAGCTAGCAATCCAGATGAAGGCCTAATATTTTGCGCTTACGAGAATATGACTTTTTGTTTTCAATAATAATCTAAAATGGGTTTAACTCTTGGTAACTAGGTGACCTTCAAACAAGAGTCGAGAGCTCACATTCCACACACTGAAATCGACAATGGTAAAAAACCTAAATTTTTCTTAAAATAGATCCCTTTCAAATGAGAAAATTGTTCATGAAGGAAGAAAAATGTGATGAAGTAAACCTCTGTTATTGAGTTAATAAACAGATATAAAGGACCCATCTCACAGTTAAATTAGTAAATGCAAGGTTTTTATTTCACAACAGTTTAACAGAATGTGGCTGTTTCAGACATGAATCACACAGCAGACTCCACAGGACAACTAACATACATATAGGGGAGACAACTTCGAATAGTCCAACCTCATAAAATATTCAGTTAAACTGGATTCAGTTTTGGGGTAATGTGACCTTGATCTTTGACTATTGACCTCAAAATGAATAGGGTTCCTCTTTGCCTCGCGAGTTAAGTATACGCATTCCATAACTTGGAACTGGAGATATGGCATTGACAACAAATGTTAATGAATGAATAGATGGATAGACCGACAGGCACAAAAACTAGAGGCCACGGCCACACTTGATCCCATCAGCCTAGTGTGAACTTGCCGTCCCATTCACATGAGCAATATAAATCTCCGGTATAGACAGATGAAGGGCATTCAATAAGGGGCAAAATATCAAAAGATGGGTACCGACTAAAGTCCGAAAATTAAATAAAATATTGTTTCACCCCCCCCCCCCCACCCCGCAAAATTCGGGATTCCCCGTGTTGTGGCGGGGATGCAAAGTTCAATCGACTCCCTTGTCTTCTAGACAGTGAATTATTTTTGTATACAACATGGACAATGCTCATTTTATCTTTCACACAAGAGCATCAACTAACGATCCTTGTATATAAAAGGCAAAGACGAGTTCTTTAACGTGACATTCCACATTCAGTAACTGGTCCTGTGCAAAGAGAAAAGATGGCTGAAAAGTCGTGATAAATATAGCACCTGCACGTGCAGTGGGGAGTGGGGTCATGGATGGCATGCATATCGGAAGAAAGATGATGAGCTTAGGATTTCCTGAGCCAGTTTTAGTTTCATTTCAAGAATTAGTTTTTAAAATATTGGAGAAAAACCTTCAAATTATCATGATAATAGGTCGAATGGCCGTACAGCGCGGTCTGTCCCACCTAATATATCCGTGAGGTTATCATCCATATTTCGGAAAAATATGCTTGCTCAACAGTGAAACTTTGCACAGTAGCTAAACTCTACGAGTGCAATTTTATTTAAAAATATCAAGAAAATCCTTCCCGCAGTTCTCCGTGAATAGTAAAACAAAACTCAGAGAGGCAATTCACAGGTTAAATTCGGATGTCATTGTCATTATGACGTTGGCCCATCTGAGTGTTATAACATGCAGGCTTCGCGCCGGGACATCAAAATTTAACCTGCAAATTGCCTATCTGGTTTTTGTTTTTGCTATTCCCGGAAAACTACCTGGTGGATTTTTCTTGATATTTTGAAATAAAATTGCAGCGTGAAAGTTTAGCTACATGTACAGTGCAAAGTTTCACTGTTGAGCAAGCTTACTTTCCCTTGCACAGAAAAGAACAAACCGAACACTGTCGGAGCGTTTTATTCAAGTGAAGTGAAGTTCGACCAGTTCACAGCTAAGAGATGTCAGCGCGGCACACTGCCACAAGTGACATGGACGAAATAAGCAAATAATTCAAGAGCATTTACTTGCATATGTCAAGGGGAGGTAATCACCTCCCAGCATAAGATATTATAACAATTATATTCAACATTAAAAAAGAATGGTCGATTTGAGGACTGGGACCGGGAGAGAATACCCCAGCTAGAAATTTAGAAAATTTTCCCAATTTCCGACTTTCTAAATCTTGTGAAATTAGCGGGAGGGGGTGGGATGTTAGTCAAACATCGGTGTTCAGATCAAACCATCTTCTTGTAAGACTGAATTGTTCGTGGGGCTTTTGTCCCAAATGTACCCAATTTCAATAGGCTTGTGATTTACCACACAATATGCTACCAAATTTGAAGTGTGTAGCTGCAATGGTTTGGTTTCTGAAGCATTAACGTCATTCTGTGGATATTTTCCATTTGTTGCCATGGAAACTGCAAAAACACCAAGCACACAATAATGCTACCAAATTTGAAGTGTAGCTGCAATGATTCTATTTCTGAAGCATTAACCTCATTCTGTGGATATTTTCCATTATGTTGCCATGGAAACAGCAAAAACGCCCAAATTTATCCAATTTCAATAGCCTTGTGCTTTTACCACCCAACATTGCTGTATATCAAATTTGAAGTCTCTAGCTGCAACGGTTCGGCTTTTAGAACATTCACGTCATGTGGATATTTTTTGTTATGTTGCCATGGAAACCACAAAAATCAACAAAATGTCCCCAATTGCAATAGGCTTGTGCTTTACCATGCAACAATGCTGTATACCACATTTGAAGTATACCACATTTGAAGTCTCCAGCTGCAACGGTTCGGCTTTTAGAGCATTCACGTCGTAATGTGGATATTTTTAGTTATGTTGCCATGGAAACCACAAAAACCATCAAAATGTCCCCAATTTCAATAGGCTTGTGCTTTACCACCCAACAATGCTGTATACCAAATTTGAAGTCTCTAGCTGCAATGGTTCACCTTTGAGAGCGGTCACATCACCATGTGGATATTTTTCGTTATGTTGCCATGGAAACCACAAAAATCAACTAAATGCATCCAATTTCAATAGGCTTGTGCTTTACCACCCAACAATGCACTATACCAAATTTGAAGTCTCCAGCTACAACGGTTCACCTTTTAGAGCGGTCACGTCGTTATATGGATATTTTTTGTTATGTTACCACAAAAATCAACTAAATGTGCCCAACTTCAATAGGCTTGTGCTTTTACCACCCAACATTGCTGTATATCAAATTTGAAGTCTCTAGCTGCAACGGTTCGGCTTTTAGAACATTCACGTCATGTGGATATTTTTTGTTATGTTGCCATGGAAACCACAAAAATCAACAAAATGTCCCCAATTGCAATAGGCTTGTGCTTTACCATGCAATAATGCTGTATACCACATTTGAAGTCTCCAGCTGCAACGGTTCGGCTTTTAGAGCATTCACGTCGTAATGTGGATATTTTTAGTTATGTTGCCATGGAAACCACAAAAACCATCAAAATGTCCCCAATTTCAATAGGCTTGTGCTTTACCACCCAACAATGCTGTATACCAAATTTGAAGTCTCTAGCTGCAATGGTTAACCTTTGAGAGCGGTCACATCACCATGTGGATATTTTTCGTTATGTTGCCATGGAAACCACAAAAATCAACTAAATGCACCCAATTTCAATAGGCTTGTGCTTGACCACCCAACAATGCATTATACCAAATTTGAAGTCTCCAGCTACAACGGTTCACCTTTTAGAGCGGTCACGTCGTTATATGGATATTTTTCGTTATGTTGCCATGGAAACCACAAAAATCAACTAAATGTGCCCAACTTCAATAGGCTTGTGCTTTACCACCCAACAATGCAGTATACCAAATTTGAAGACTCTAGCTGTTACGGTTCACCTTTTAGAGAGGTCACGTCGTTCATCCAGCCAGCCAGCCAGCCCAGCCAGCCAGCCGGCCAGCCAGCCGGACAGCGTTGACAACATGATCCCATCCGGCATATATGCCGATGGGATAAAAATGTGACTTTTCATGATTTGGGTCAGTGACCTTCACCTTTGGTCTTGACGTACATTTTGGTATGTGACACATCGTGTCCCCTTCATATAGCTATGGACACAAAACAGTTATTTCTAATGATTTCCTGATTTTGGGATCACAGTGCAGGCCTTGGGATTTCAAATTTCATTGAAACCCCTTTTTCGGTTCCATGCTCAGTGTTGCATGGCAACCCACTGGAAACTATTTAGTGATGACCAATTCATTTTACATGGTTTAGTTCGTTATCCTGAATGATGGGAACATAATTATGTTTCCGTTGTTTTGACCACCAGGCTACCGGAAATGATTGGTTCCATGAAATCTCCAAACCTGCAGTGACCTTTGACCTAGACTTAAAGATGTAATCAGCCTCAAATCTTGGCTGAAATCGAGGTCTCTCAAACTCAGCGAAAGTGACATATGTTACAACAGGTACAAAATAAAACACATCTGACCACAAATAACTAAACTTGTTTCTACCATTCACGAGAAAATAGAAGGAGCTGATCTTTAAAAATCAACAGCATGGCATGCCGTTTATTTTTCCACGGCCGTGTCAACAAGCGTATACACGTATGGTGCATTCTACCAACGTATGCTATGCGACATCACCGAACCGTAGGCACGAGCCATGACGCTATCCCATGGCTGCAGCTGTGCAGCATTCAAATTCGTGAGCGTCGCTACGTCACTCATACGTCACGCAATGACGTCATTTTCCTCTCCGCGTACAACACACTCAATGGCGAGACAGAAAAGCCGTCAGACAGAAAAGCTGTCGAAGCGGGCAGAGTTACAAATTTCTCTGACAAGATATTCTTGCATTCGTTGTATATGACGATCCCACTGTCATCAAATATAATACATATGATTCCATTTTGAGGCTGATTACATCTTTAAGTTTTGGTATGCAGCACATCTTTTCTCCTTTTTGAATCTACTCTAAAAGAATGTCATTTTCAATAATTTCCCAATTTTGTAGGTCACAGTATTTGACCTCGACCTATATTTGGTATGCGACACATCATCCCCCCTCCCGGCCTAAGGTATCCAATCACAGATAATTGGAAGATTTGATGGAAACTGTCAATGATCGATGATTACCTGGTTTATATTCTTTGACCTCTGACCTCGACTTCCATTTTGGTATATGACACATCATCTTCCCGTAGGGTATCCACTCACAAAAAAATTTGAAATCCAGATAGAAAACTGTCCCAGATATAGACGGACGAATATTGCCATTACATAACACATCTGCCTTTTCGGCTGTTGTATACAGAGCTATTCAATTGGGGACATACCACCAATCCTGTTTGGTTATTGGAAAAGTGTCTCCTTTAAGAGAAGTTTCATCAATTTTCAATGTAGTGTCTCTCTATAAGAAACGATGATCAAAAAGAGTTTTTCTAAAAGGAAATGTTCCTAATTCTGCAACATTGTAATGACAAGAGCATTTGTCAATAACAAACACTTGCAGCATTGTCACACAATCTTTATGATGTTGCATGATGATTGCTACAATGTTGCACATTATTGTCCTCTTTTGCCACAAAATACATTTCTGTGTGTTCTTACTCACCTGCGTTGGTGTGTTACTGCGTGAATGCATGGAATGCATTAAGGCAGATGCCGAGGGGGTTATGATGGTGGGTCCAATAATTCACCCTCAAATGGATTCAAAAGCTTTCGAAAGCGGATCCATTGTTGTTGACAAAAATTTGTCTCCCTTGACGTTCCATCAGAAGCTTGAATGCTTCAATGACATCAAGTACGCAGAATAACTCCTAAGTATATGACCAACTGACCCTACAACGGCCATGTACCGAACTTCATGGTGCAGCTCAAGGTCGACATGCCCACTGGGTTGGTGCATGGAGGTGCAGGTATCCGCTTAGTTCCATGTGCACTCCCTAATTCGACCATATTTGTGCTTTCTCTGCTACTTCCGACGTCACAATGACATCATTTTCAAGGGGAGGTCACCCAACCATGGTATACAGGCCCATCATGTCAAACCCAACAACACCAGTAGACCCAAGGTCAGGAGACTGTTTTATGCTCTGGATACACTCCAGGGTCCACTAGTCACCCCTATGGGTTAGTGTATAAGGGTGTAGGCATGTCTCAAGTGTGCACCTGAGTGATGCTGCACCTTCTCTATTACTGATGACATCACAAATGATGTGGACATCGCTCGAGTGGTATTCTGCACCACTTCAATGCGAGAACATGAACACTATATTTGGATCGGATACGGCCCCTCAATTGCTCAAACACACCCCTACGTACTGTCAAAATGGCCGCTTTCGCTACTATAGCTCGCCTGCACATGCACGCCATGACGTCACTTCACACCCAAACTACCTCAAGCATTGACTACATGCAGAGAGCTTCAAGATAAGACCCTGCATACCATGATATCTGGACCACGAATGGCCTGCCTCACTCCCAATTCCCACCTCAGATGCCCTCTTTTTACACTACTGCCAGACTGCGAATGCACAGAATGATGAAACCGCACTAAATTATCACTCCAGTCAGAGTCTACCCCAAGAGAGCTTCAAAATGAGACCCCACATGGCTCATTTGTATCACAGATTCCATCTTAAACACCACCCTGCCCACTTCCGAAACCACCATCTTTCTATATTACACCCCAACTGAGCACTTGATGCAACTTCCAATACAACAAGTGAGAAATGACTACATTGTAGTCAAAACCTGCGGCAGTGGCAATAATACAGTGAAAGACATAACAGCGGAGGTAGTGATAATTGTAGAAAAAAGCGCCATCTGCCAGTGTTTTTATGCCAAGGGAAGTAATTTTCAACTTGTAACCCACAATTCTAGGGATTGCGTAATAGTTCTGATACTATATATATATATATATATTCACTTTCCCCATTCAAAATCCGACGATTTTGACTCGGCCGTGCCGTCTATACTGAATTGACAGACGAACTCACCATGATCGCTTTGGCAATGTTTTGGTACAAGTATCGTGTATGCCAAGTTTCAAAACATTCGGTTCAGTAGTTACTTTTTGCAAATCAAAAAGGCTTTCAATATTTGGAAATCCGAACAAATTTCGAGGATTTAGTCATAGCGCGAAAATCTGCGCTCTTCAGTCTCCCTTCTCGCTTAATCTGCCGATCAAAATGGAAAATTTATATTTCCTTCAAAGTTATTTTTCAATAAATTTAGTATCAGGTCTATCACTTCGATCTGTGAAACTACGGAATGGGATTTAAGGCTTTATTGAACTGTCCAAGAGGCATAATGACACTTTTTCACTATTCAAATTGAGGCCTGTTACAGTCTTCATATTCGATTAAAATAATTAATTAGGTTTCTGCATTTACATTTGTTATCATCTGCGAACTAAATTCCTTGCCACTCTTTTCGACGCAGTAAGTCAATACCAAGACATGGTTTGCTTCTTCTAAATATAAATGATTAACTATTTCATTCTCAGGAAATATCATCTCATCTGAAATGTTCGGCCAAGCCTTTTCGAAGGTTGCTAATTTTATTAATTTCTTTTCTTGAAAATCAAACTCTGCAAACAAGAAATATTTCTAGTCAGTATCTATGGATATCTTCCTATACTGAATTCGCGAATATGTTTGTCACTAAGTCATTCCGAAGGTGATTCAACTGCGAAGTATCGGGGCTAGTTCACTAAACAAGGTCTGTGTGTAAGAGAATGATGTCGAATTCTCGTTAATATCTTTTGATACATCAAATTGTTGCATTCGCGAAAATGACTGCCAAGTTAAAGTCAATGCGAAAGGTATCTAAGTATCAAAATCAAACTAAAAAACCCCTCCAGGAAAACAAAGGCCCTAGCTTTTGGCCACGAGGTCAACTAGATCGCTTTTATGGCCAGTGTCTGCCATATATGACGTAATTTCATTCGTAATACTGATTGACGAAGTAACGTAAATTTTGTATAGAACCAGTAAATTCTAGCAGAAATGGGCTTCGACTTGAGAGAATGATGTCAAATCCAATATGTTTCTGCGCATTGTCTGCTGATACGCATAAGTATTGAATTTACGGAGGTGATTAATGCTATTCTAAAGGGATTCTGAGTGCGGAAGAGGGCCGGAACATCAATACCAGCGAATCAAGGCCCTGGTTTGCGAGAATGAGGATAGAGAGGCTGTGTTCCAAAAGAGAATCATTCAAAATAGCTATTTGCCAAATGTCATGCTTGTAACCGAAAGTGCACAATATAACTGTGAGGTATTGTTCGCGCACAGGGGTGTCTAACTCATTAAATACTACATAATCATTTCTGTCCCTTCGAAGTGGGCTACCATTTGAAATTGTCCGATAATGAGTCCATCTGAATCCTTTCGTCGGCAAAATAAGCATTCAAGATTCAAGCTTTTATTGTACAAACACCAGTCAAAGGCAGAGTACAAAATTTTAAGAGGAATACAACAAGAGAAACAATGGAACAGGGACATGAATATTAATATTTATATATATGTTATATCTAAGAGATATGTTATATCTGAGTGTTACCGTTGATATTAGAACCTTGATTTTTGGCATGAAGGTGGATTAGGGGACTGTTACCAGCATGTTTCGAGCTGACCTACTTTTGATGAAAATTTCTGGTGATTTTTGATTAAAAACGCTGGTGAATCTAACTTGAGTCATGCCCATCTTAATATAGGCAGGATTTCAACTGGGGGTCCAAGAGTTCAGCGTGCGTCGGAGTCCTTATGCCTACCCTACTTCTTATGTCCTGTGACGTTATTCACACTGGGCATGAAGGTGCATTAGGGGACTGTTGCCAGCATGTTTCGAGCTGACCTACTTTGATGAAAATTTCTGGTGATTTTTGATTAAAATCACTGGTGATTCTAACTTGGGCCGTGCCCATCTTAATATTGGCAGGATTTCAACTGGGGGTCCAAGAGTTCAGTGTGTGTCGGAGTCCTAATGCCTACCCTACTTCGTAGGTCCTTTGACGTTATTCACGCTATTCTCCAATCCGGAAATTAACGAAGCAATAATTCATTCCACCGAATATAGTTGCAAATGAATTCAAACGCGCCTGAAGACAGTGTTGTCATGTGAGATCGGAGGTTGAAAAGAAAAGTGTGGCAGAGATCACACTCTCTTAGCGCATGCGCATTTCAAAAAGTCACAAGAAGAAGAAGAAGAACAACAACAACAACAACGCGAGCCTCCCGTAGACATGCGTGCCGCAGGTAAAAACGTGCCAGTTGGACTACCCCACAGAAGCTTCAATACGACATCTCAGACACCACATTTGGATCACCGATGGTCTCTATATTGCCCAACCACATCCCTGTCCACCCTCAAAATGCCTCTTTCCACAATTCTGTCTTTCACGCACAGATTGACAGTTGTTCCTGTCCAAAACATGCCAGTCTGACTCTACCCCACAAAAGCTTCAATATGATATCCCACATGGTCCATTTGAACCCAGGATGGTCCCAAGATTGTCCAAACATGGCCCTGGGCACCACAAAATGCCCCCTTTCATCACTACTGCCCAAATGTGCATGCGTAGCATGACACCACTTCCAGTCTAAATGAACCCAAGCGTAGTTTACACATTGAGTGCTTCAATATGCCACTCCACACAACCCATTCGGACCACAGATGGTCCCCCTAGACCCCAAAACATCCATTCAATGTCATTTTCCCACTATTATCTGTCTGCTCATGTGCAGATTGATGGCATTTCCACTACACACCACCTTAGACTCTCCCCCATGAGCGCCCATCAACTGACATCTCACACGGACCATTCTGACCACAGATGGCCCACCTCGACACCAAATTGTCCACCCAAATGCCCTCTTTCCCAATATTCTCTATCTGCGCATGTGCAGATTGATGGTGGTTCCACGACACACCACCCCAGTCAGACTCTCCCCCACGGGAGCTTCAATATGATGCACCATACGGCCCGTTCAGACTACAGATGGTCCATCTCAAACTCAAAACGTCCACCCGAGTGCCCTTTTCTCACTATCCTCCGTCTCCGCATGTACAGATTGACACTGGAAGTCATGTGACTAGAAGTGACCTTGTACCAAGAGTGACCTTTGACCCAGAAGTGACCTTCGATCCGGATGTGAAGTTATCCCCCACCCCACCCTCATTTTCCCCCACCCCCACAGAAATGAGAGATTTCCACTTTATATACTACTATTATCCAGTAATTTTACCTCTGTATTATTTCATAAGGTGAACAGAAATGTCGTCGCTCATGTGACTTGGCATCAAGGTTAGGCACCAGAAAGTGCTTTAACATTCATTTGGCAATACCGCAAAAATCTGAATAGGTTTTTTTTTTTGCAACTTTGAAGATGTTATTGTCCTGAAGATGAATAGGTATTTTCGCTTACAATGGCATTGGAGGTAAGAAAGTTGGCGAATAAAATAATCCAAACTTGCCATGTAGACAAATGTCAGTGTAACATCACATGGGCAATATTTCACTCCTCCTATGCCCTATGACTAATATATTCCGATATTGAGACATCTTTATTCACAACCTTGTTTTAGCAAAAATATTTTGGTATAAAATCAATTGATTCACATTCAATACAACAATATAAAGTGCACAGTAAGGCAACACATTAAAAGGAATCAG
The DNA here is from genome assembly GCA_036873755.1 of Hanleya hanleyi. NCBI lineage: Eukaryota > Metazoa > Mollusca > Polyplacophora > Lepidopleurida > Hanleyidae > Hanleya > Hanleya hanleyi. Next base: position 26,710 of record JAVTVY010033557.1, read on the forward strand.
GAAATTATTAAAAATAACACTCTGTGTCAGTAGATACATTAGGGGGACACGATGTGTCACATACCAAAATGTAGGTCAAGGTCAAAGGTCAAGGTCACTGTGACCCCAAAATCGTGAAATTGTTAAAAATCATGATCTTTTGTGTCAATTGAGAAAGTACGGGGAGATGAATTGTCATGTACCAAAATTTAGGTCAAGGTCAAAGGTCAAGGTCACTGTAACCTCAAAATCAAGAAGTCATTAAAAATCATATTTTGTGTCCATTGATACATTGAGGGAAGATGTGTCGTGTACCAAAATTTAGGTCAAGGTCAAAGGTCAAGGTCAGTGTGACCCCAAAATCAAGAAATCATTAAAAGTCACATTTTCATATGCCTGTCGAAGACGAGGTGATGTGATACGATGTTGCTTTCTGTCCATTCATCCATTAATATTTGTTGTCTATGTGATATCTCTAGTTTCAAGATATGGATTGGTACCAAACTTTGAGTATAGCTTACTCGCATGGCAAAGAGGAGCCATACATGTGAGATCAATTTGTCAAAGGTCAAGGTGACAGTCCTCCAAAACTGAATCAAGTTTAGCTGACTATATGTGTTAGGTTGGAATATTCTTTCCCCTGCATGTATATGGTATTGTCCTGTGGAGTTGTCTCGGACTGCCATGTTTGAAACAGCTACCTTTAGTTAAACTGTTGTGAAACAAAAACCATACATTTACTAATTTAACGGGGAGAGGGGTCCTTTATGAATTTCACACCTGTTTATTAATTCAAGAACAAAGGTTTACTTCATCACTTTCTTCTTCCTTCATGAAAAATTCTCTCGTCTGAAAGGAATCCATTTGCAGGAAAACTACTGTTTTCTTGTGTTTGACTGTTGTCGATTTCAGTGTGGGATATGCGAGCTCTCAGCTCTTGCTTCAAGGTCAACTAGTTACCAAGAGTTAAGCTCATGATTGTAGTTTATCATTCAATATAATATGTGATATAAGTTACATTCTCAGAAGCTGTAGCACAAAATTGTAGACCTTTCTCTGGATTGCTAGCTACCAATTGGAATCAAGGCTATTAAACAACCTTGAAATTTGGACCAATGTAATTCCAGATATAAGGGCGTATATTGAAGCCCCTTGGACTCTTGTTTTAGTTGGCAACAATGTTTTTGTCAGACCATCTGATACTCTCTCAAACCATGAAGTGTATCACAGTAGTCCGGTCAAGGTGAGTGATGTTGGCATTGTATGTCTTGGCACACTCACAAATGAAGTGACATCATATCCATGGAAGTCAATTGGGGTTCAACAATCACTTCAAATTGTTCACTGGAATTATTAGTAATTTCCAAAACAATGAGGAATATTTACATTGTTTGGTGATATGGTACCACCATCAGATACATGCTCGACACTTGACTCCAGTTATTAAATGGGGAAGACTTATGTTTCCTGAAGTTTGCAATGTTCGTTTCAATGAATGCTTCCATATCTGAACAGAACTTATGCTCAGCCGAAATATTACAATTATCATGTTTAGTACTTTCTGTCGCATAAGTTGACAAAACACCTGTGTCCCACACAGTCATCGCACACATTTGCCAGACTAATAAATGTTATCTTCAGATTTCGGTCTCCATAAAATTACATTCCTGCTAACAGTTACGCTACAAATTAGTTAGCATTTGTCCACAATTGACTACAAACTGCCAACAGAAGTAAAATTTTGTCAAGGGAGCCGATGGCACCAATTGTCGGTGACATTTGCCATTTTCAGATTGGAAACTTCAGAATCTCTAGGGTCAACTCTCCTGTATGAATGTGATCGCCCCACTCTGTCTGGGAAAATGTGGAAAACACCCTCACAAAGTTTCATGGAATTCTACAAATACGGACTCGAATAAATCTGACCCGCCACATTCGTATAAATGTAGTTACTAGAGGGAGTCATCTAAACAGAACTAGGCATGTTCGGTTCCGCCTTTTTGGGAAACCTTGGGGAAAGCAACCGAATCTCAGGGTCTATTCAGTGCGGATGTTGAAAGACTAGTTCATAAAATTTTCTACAGGAGAAAAAATGTTGGAAGACAAAACACTTGGAAGAAATTCAAGGTGGAAGTTAAAATATGAAAATCTTTCGAATTCAATAATCTTCTGTTTCATATTCAAATAGCACTAATTATTCTCATGTTCAATAATATGAAAATGTCTTCTCCAATCTGACAGCATCCTTGATTTCACTTGAGTAGAGATACATGATATGTGAAATCAGTCCAAATCTGTTTTCCAGCCAAATCTGCATTACTGTCCTGAAAAGAACAAGATACGTATTGAAAGAACAGATCAGCTACATAGAAATAAGAAACCAAATGAATTTGAAATGAGCATTTCTATATATTTTATATACTACATATTTGGGTCAAGCGAGAATGCAAAAAATGGCTGACATGATGACATCACAGTTTTTCCTGTTATTTTTGGATGGATTTTTCAAAGTTTTATTGATGCTAATAAGATTTGCAGAAAAATCAGAGTTTCATCTCTCTTGTTCTTCTCCTTCTAGAGCGGCAGAGAAAAGTTTGTTGGGCCAGATAGGGTTAAGTACCTGAATAGTAGTTACCAAAGAAGCCAGCCTCTCCAGGTGTAGACTCAAAGAAGGCACTAAGACTGGATGTTTGATAAGCTTGGTAATCATAATCACTGCACTGTTCAACTCCAGCAAACCTGAATGATCATGGTAGAGAAATAGAATAGACATGGTTCACTTCAACAACCCTAATGCACCATGGGAAGTCTTCCTGTTACAGGACTGCCAGTTTGTTGTTTCAAATTTTTGAAAATTATTTGTAAATTAATGTAGGCCTGTGAAGGAGAGAGAGAGGGAGAGAGAGAATTAACGTCGCATTCAGCAATATTTCAGCTATACAGCGACGATCAAACAAAATTCTAAGGATTCAATTCAACAACTCAGTAAAGTATTGCGTAAAAACTGGTACAAACATTAAAATTTGTACAACAAACCAATCTCTCTCAAATAATCTAAAATACAATCTTCTTTTACTCGGCTAAAAAGATCTTCCAGTGTAGCTGCTCGATAAAAAGTATCTCTTACAATCTTAAAATCTATGCAGTCTATGAGAATATGTTTCACCGTGAGATCTTCATGGACCTGTGAAGAGAGCTAAGTGATGTGGAACATCCAGCAATACTATTTCAGGATACATGAACATGTAGGTTCAAAACTTATTCAAGTAGAACACATTTTTTTGAAAATAAGTACACAGAAAATCAGTTTCCTGTAAATAACAGGATTGACAGGGGCCCTATCTATGTGTGAGTATCCACCATTGTCATCCACTATATTAAAAGTAAAACACTCTCAAAACTAGCATATTTCAAAGTTAGCTCTGTTGGGCTGTTCTCTTCTACGTGCAATCAGCACACTGGCACAATGGCAGTCCCCAATTCTAGTTGTTGAGGAAATACTGGACAGCTCATAATTGCGGACACCATTCATCAACGAACATTATAATAATTTGATTCTGTTTTGGCTCACCTTTGCATTGAACACCTGTTTGAACAAAAACTGGCAGGTGTTGTGGTGCATATTAAATCTTCATGCCGAGCCATTACGAATAATTCAAAGTAAAAGTGACTGTCGGAGTGTCCTGAGTTTCAGTTCCCCAGTTTCAGTTTCTTATAATGAGGGCTGAACATAAAGGTAAGATGATAGAGAATCAAATTATCTTATTGTTTGTGATGAACGACCTTGGCAAATAGGAGCCGTCGGGTATTTACCCAACAACTAGAGCTGAGGAAATGGCGAGGCACATGGGTGGGCATCATATGTAGAAGAGGAAGGTCCAACAGAGCTAAAGTACAGTCAGTGTTAGATTGCTTCACTGCATCTGTGAAAAAAATCATGAGTTAACCCGACAAGAAAACATTTCTGATCAAGATCAAGTTTAACACCAATTTAGAGATGGCTGTTGCGTTGTCACTCCTCACAGATGCCTATTTGACATCGAGTCAAACCAAGATGCCACACAGGCATCAATGGATTTGACGATGTCAGTGCTGAGTAACAAGACAAAACCCACTGATAGAGGTTTTAAACCCCATTCTAATTAGACAAATCCATTAAACCTTGCGAGGCAGTAGTTGTTTCACAAAACCAGGTTACATGACAAATTATGAAACAAATGATTACAATTTTCAATTCGAATTTGATGGTACGGGACATACACCCTGATACAAGACATTTAATCACCTTGTTTCAGATATTTTTTTTTTTTTTTTTTTTTTTTTTTTTGAGCTTTCAAATTTAACAGTGTCACAGATATCTGATTAATTATAATTTCAGTTAGATAAAGCTAGCTGTTACATGTGTACCTTCGCTCTCCTGGAAACTTCTTTCAAGGATGTTGAACAGCATTGTCATTCCGGTTTCAGATTTTTGAAGGTAGCCAATGACATCTCTCCATACATGATCACTAAAGTTCTTCCGGTCAGTTGTGGATTGTGATTGGTTGCTTTCTGTATCCATGGAAACCACAGCATGCAGCAGAGACATGCCAAGCCTGGATACACAGTTTGTAAGGACCTCTGTGATTGGACAATCTGCATGATGCAACTCATTCACAGTGGCAAGTATGGCCCAAGATGTGTTGAAGTCCCAGATCTCATTCTTAGCCTGAAGCAACATGATAAAAATTAGATAAAAAGTGGCAAATTATACATCAAATTTCATCAAGACTGACTAGTACGATTTTGTAGTTCCAATCAAAAGATCGAGAACCTAAGGTGTCGCAGAATTCAACACTGAATGAATAGCATTTTATGTTGTTTTCAACAATTTTTGTAGTCATATGATGATGGTACCTACATGTGTCAGGACACAAGAGCATCCACAGTTCCTATTATCCTAGACACTGATCAGTTCAACCAGCACAGCACCCGGTCACCCATCCAAGTATTGACCAGGCTAAATGTTGCTTAAACTTCTTTGATCTGACGAGTACCGGTGTGCCCAACGAGATGCACTGTGCCCATGCAGAAGATAACAAGAGCCTTTTGGGTTTCAAGATATGCCTATGCCTGTGCCTGTAGTCCACATGTAGCTATGGTCCATCATAAAATATCATAAGAATCGAATTTGACATAGAAAAAGTAGGCCATGATCAGTCACCTTCAATAAACTATCACCAGTTACATATTTTTTGAATTTGGAAAACAGATGGCTGCTCTCTTACAAAAGAGAACACCATAAAACATAATTAGAATTTGGCCTTGAATAAATAGGTCTTGGTCGGTCAACTTTTTTGTGCTTCAATGCCATTACCAGTAGTACGAATTTGGAAAGCCATGAAAAATATTGCATTAACTAGAATTAGACCGTCATAAAATAGGTCAAGGTTGTTTCTCGCCCATCACCACTGACATATGTAGTATGAATTTGGAAAGCCGAACTATAACTCTTACATATTCAGGCCTTCAAGTGGCTCACAGTGAAAATATAGGAGGAAATTTGCCAAAATATAGGAGAAATAGAGGAATTTTCATAATAAAATATAGGAAATAAGGAAGTGTACGACAGGTCACTACTACATTGTATGTTCCAAAATTGGTATTTTTTTGGTGTTTAATAGAATTATTTTCACTGAATGCAGTCATAGTGGTGGTGATTGAGGAGACCTGTTCTGCTGCTTGGTTCAAGAAAGAGAAATTGAAATGTTTTCATATTTGCTAAGCGAAGCGAGGCAAAAAAATTTTCTGAAATGTATTTTCCTATGCCAAATTGACTCATTTCAGAGCATTGGTGAAGGTTTTCATGAATTTTTTTTCAAAATATAGGAAATATAGGAGGTTTTGAGTAAAATATAGGAAAATATAGAAACGACTCAAAAATATAGGAAAATATAGGAAATATAGGAGGCACTTGAAGGCCTGCATATTATATTAACAAGAATTGGACCTTGATAAATTAGGTCAAGGTCGTTCAACTTGGGGAGACTTAAAATAAATCACCAGTTACATATGTAGTATGAATTTGGAGAGCCTACATGTAACTCTTTAACAATTATCACCAATACTAAAACTTGACCAACATAAAATAGGTCAAGGTCAGTCATCCATCACCAGTTTCATTTGTTATATGAATTTGAAAAGCGTGGCTATAATCCTTCAAGATATATGACAGACTACATGTATTGGGCAATCATAATTTACAGTTTAGATTTGAATGGTTTATTTAGTAATTCGAAGATTGGAATGTACATTTGATGCCAAATTTGAAAATGGAAATTTGAGAATGTAAACTGAAATTTAAAATTTATGAAATTAAAATTAGAAATCGAATCTTGAAATTAAAGAATATTTTTATTAAATTTGAAAGTTGAAAATGTAAATGGAAACTATGAAATTGAAATTTTGTATGAACACCACAATAGGCTATCAACCAATGAGTTTACCTACTTCAATGACTAAACCATGAATAACAAGAGCCCAAGGGGCTTCAATATACGCCCGTATATCTGGAATTACATTGGTCCAAATTTAATAGCCTTGATTCCAATTGATAGCTAGCAATCCAGAGAAAGGTCTGCAATTTTGTGCTTCTGAGAATGTCACATATATCACATCTAAAATTGAATGATAAACCAGAATGAGCTTAACTCTTGGAAACTAGTTGACCGTGGAGCAAGAACCGAGAGCTCACATATCCAACACTGAAATCAACAATAGTCAAACACAAGAAAATAATAGTTTTCCTGCAAATGGATTTCTTTCAGACGAGAGAATTTTTCATGAAGGAAGAAGAAAGTGATGAAGTAAACCTTTGTTCTTGAGTTGATAAACAGGTATGAAGTTCATAAAGGACCCCTCTCCCCGTTCAATTAGTAAATGTATGGTTTTTATTTCACCACAGTTTAACTAAATGTAGCAGTTTCAAACACGGGAGACAACTCCACAGGACAAATGCCATATACATGTAAGGGAGAGAACTCTGAACATTCCAACCTAACACATATAGTCAGCTAAACTTGATTCAGTTTTGGGGGACTGTGACCTTGACCTTTGACAAATTGATGTATGGCTCCTCTTTGACATGCGAGTAAGGTATTTGATACCATTCCATACCTTGAAACTAGAGACAACAAATGTTAATGGATGAATGGACAGAGAGAAACATCGCATTACATGACCTCGTCTTCGACAGGCATATGAAATTGTGACTTAATGATTTCCTGATTTTGGGGTCACAGTGACCTTGACCTAAATTTTGGTATACGACACATCGTCTTCCGTCAATGTATCAATGGACACAAAAAATCATGATTTTTATGAATTTCATGATTTTGGGGGTCGCAGTGACCTTGACGTTCGGCCTTGACCTACATTTTGGTATGTGACAGATCGTGTCCCCCTAATGTATCTACTGACACAAAAAAAATGTTATTTTTAATAGTTTTCTGATTTTGGGGTCACAGTGACCTTTGACCTTGACCTAATTTTTGGTATGCGACACTTCATTCCCCCTATTGAATCCACTCACCAAAAATTAGTAATTTTTAATGATTTCCTGATTTTTAGATTACACTGACCTTTGACCTTGATTCTGGTGTTACAGTGATTTTGACTATTGACCTGGATCTAAATTTTGGTACTTGACAAAACGGCTACCCGTAATTTCTCAATGGACTCAAAAAATCATGATTTTTAACAATTTCACGATTTTGGGGTCACAGTGACCTTGACCTTTGACATTGACCTACATTTTGATATGTGACACATTGTGTTCCTCTAACATAACTACTGACACAAAGAAATGTTATTTTAAATAATTTCCCGATTTTTGGGTCACAGTGACCTTTGACCTTGACCTATATTTTGGTATGCGACACTTCACTTCCCCCTACTGAATCCACTCACAAACAAGAGCCCAAGGGGCTTCAATATACGCCCGTGTATCTGGAATTACACATTGGTCCAAATTTCAAGGTTGTTTGATAGCCTTGATTCCAATTGGTAGCTAGCCTACAATTTTGTGCTTCTGAGAATGTAACATATATAACATCTTATATTGAATGATAAACTAACGAGCTTGACTCTTGGTAACTAGTTGACCTTGAAGCAAGACCTGAGAGCTCACATATCCCACACTGAAATAGACAATAGTCAAACACGAAAATAGTAGTTTTCCTGCAAATGGATTCCTTTCAGACGAGATAATTTTTCCTGAAGGAAGAAGAAACTGATGAAGTAAACATTTGTTCTTGAGTTAATAAAGAGGTATGAAGTTCATAAAGGACCTCTCTCCCCGTTAAATTACTAAATACATGTATGGTTTTTATTTCACAACAGTTTACCTAAATGTAGCGGTTTCAAATATGGGAGACAACTCCACAGGACGAATGCCATATACATGTAGGGGAGAGAACTCTGAATATTCCAACCTGACACATATGGTCAGCTAAACTTGATTCAGTTTTGAAGGACTGTGACCTTGACCTTGGACAAATTGATCTCAAAATGTATGGCTCCTCTTTGCCATGCGAGCAAGGTATACTCAAAGTTTGGTACCATTCCATACCTTGAGACTAGAGATATCGCATGGACAACAAATGTTAATGGATGAATGGACAGAACGCAACATCGCATTACATGACCTCGTCTTCGACAGGCATATAAAAATGTGATTTCCTGATTTTGGGGTCACAGTTACCTTGACCTTGACCTAAATTTTGGTACACGACACTTTGCTTCCGTCAATGTATCAATGGACACAAAAAAATCATGATTTTTATGCATTTCATGATTTTGGGGGTCACAGTGACCTTGACGTTCGGCCTTGACCTACATTTTGGTATGTGACACATCATGTCCCCCTAATGAATCTACGGACACAAAACAAAGTAATTTTCAAAGATTTCTTGATTCTGGAGTCACAGTGACCTTGACTATTGACCTTGACCTAAATTTTTGTACATGACAAACCATCTCCCCGTAATTTCGCAATGGACACAAAAAATCATGATCTTTAACAATAACGATTTTGGGGTCAGTGACCTTGACCGTTGACCTACATTTTGGTATGTGACATATCCCCCTAATGTATCTACTGACACAAAAAAAATGTTATTTTTAATAATTTCCTGATTTTGGGGTCACAGTGACCTTTGACCTTGACCTAATTTTTAGTATGCGACACTTCATTTCCCCCTATTGAATACACTCAGCAAATATTAGTAATTTTTAATGATTTCCTGATTTTTAGGTCACACTGACCTTTGACCTTGATTCTGGTGTCACAGTGATCTTGACTATTGACCTGGATCTAAATTTTCGTACATGACAAAATTGCTACCTGTAATTTCTCAATGGACTCAAAAAATCATGATTTATAACAATTTTATGATTTTGGGGTCACAGTGACCTTGACCTTTGACCTTGACCTACATTTTGATAAGTGACACATTGTGTCCCCCTAATGTATCTACTCACACAAAAAAATGTTATTTTTTATAATTTCCTGATTTTTGGGTCCGTGACCTTTGACCTTCGACCTTGACCTATATTTTGGTATGCGACACCTCATTTCCCCCTATTGAATCCACTCACAAATACGAAGCTGCGCATCAAAAAACCCCTCGGCTCTGGGTACATTCATAATGTATTCAATTTGAACCAAGATGTCAGGAACACCAAGCAGTCAAGTCACAAAAAAAAAAATTCACGGGTAAATTTTCTGTTATTAAGCTAAAACTTACCTCACTTCCACTCTTTGCATTTCTTGTCTACATGAAATACCACAGTAAGAATTTAAATGACACAGTTATCTCCCCTGCTAGTCACCTGATAGCATAGCTACCCACAATTCTACTTCCTTCTTGTTCCACTGCGATACATGGTCTGGATGTATCATAGCGGGGAGGATGGGCGGGCATCACTGGAAGTGAGGTAAGTTTTAGCTTAATAACAGAAAATTTACCTGTGAAATTTTTTGTTATTTGCGCTGAAAACTTACCTCACTTCCACTCTTTGCATAGAGTGCCACCGTAAGGTAGGTGGGCAAACTGATACAATCCGTGGTTAGTGATAAATGCCATACATAGTGACTAGTACAGAGTAGAAATCATAGATCTTCTACCTCACAGAGGATCCATGAGAACATACAACAGTAATAACCTGTATGCCTATGGTACACAGGGAACCTCTGTTGCTACTCTGACTTCAAGGCTGAGATGCAAGATACGCCCCCCCCCCCTTTTTTTCGAAAGGGGGCGAGAGAAAAAAAACACTCACCCGCAAGCAGGGTTACAACTGTACGCCCGGACTTTTGTAGCTATATTGCTGGCCTCGGTCCCCCTGACACCCGCTGTGCGGTCACAAGTGGGCCGATGGAATAGAGGTCGTTACATGCCAACGTCATGTCCCGGAGATAGTAGGAGGCAAATGTCGTGTTTGACCTCCAGTAGCACGCCCTCATAATGTCTGTCACCGATCTGTTGGTCCATAGAGGCCATGATGCCGCTAATGCCCTAATCTCGTGACCCGAAACGTTTACAAGCGCGGCTTGCCTATCAGTAGCCGTGGAGTACGCTAGCCGAATCGTATTTTTGAGCCAACTCGAGATAGTGTTTTTACTTATTTCTTGTTTGGCTTTGGGATCGAAAGGGATAAACAAACGCCTCCTTCCCGCTCTGATCTCCTCTGTACGATTCAGGTAACACGCAAGTGCCCGAACCGGACACATTAACATGTCTGATTCAAGACCGGACGAAAGGAAATCAGATAAGGCTGGAATTGTGAACTCTCGAGATATAGAATCGTAGAGGGCTTGATTCTTGGCCACAAACTCAGGTACTGTTGTGAGAACTACCTTGCTCCAGTCCCTAGAGTGTCTGATGTTCCTTTTATCGAGCGCATGCAGCTCTGACACTCTAGCTGCCGAAGCAAGAGCCAACAAAAACGAAGTTTTGTATGATAAATATTTTAGCTCAATAGCCTCTATTGGCTCGAAAGGTGGCTCTCCTAATTGCCGAAGTACTAAGGCTAAGTCCCACTTAGGTAATTTCGGAACAGCCGACTGACCAGTTATCTTGTATGACTTGATTAGTGCAGATAAGTTTGGATCAGTCGAGGGATTAATCCCAGTACCCAGTAGAATAGGTTGAGCAATAGCCGCTCTATAACCTTCTACCGTAGCGGGCACCAGGCCCCTATCCCTGAACAGGTACAATAGAAACTCTGCTACTTCAGGGATAGTGGCGCAGGATGGATTGATATCCCTCTCTCCACACCAAAGATCGAAGATTGCCCACTTTGAGTTGTATACAGCGGAAGAGGACGGTCGAATTGATTGTGCCATTCGGCGCCCAAACCTCCGCTGAAAATCCCGCCTGAGCAAAGTGCTTCTTGAGCACTTGCACACGTGGTAGTGGAACAGTCCTGGCTGGCTGTGGAATATCGACGTTCCGGGCTGGCGCAGTAGATTGTGCCATACCGGAAGCTGTCTTGGTACATCTACCAGAAGATCCAGTAGTTCCGGGAACCACGGCCTTGCTGGCCACCACGGAACAATCAGGTAAACGACACATGTGTGTTCGCGGATCTTCTGGAGTACCTTCGCTAGGATAGCTGGAGGAGGGAACGCATATGCTACCATCCTTGACCAGTCCTGCGATAGTGCGTCCACTGCATACGCCGACGGATCCGGGACCGGCGACATGAACAGTGGTAGTTGATTGTTGCGCCGAGTGGCGAACAGATCTATGTGTGGCATCTCCCAGACATGAGCTATTTGTTTTAGTATGTCTGGGTGAAGTTGCCACTCCGTGGTAATGATCTGATTCCGTCGTGAAAGCGAATCCGCTAAGACGTTCAGTACCCCCGGGATGTGTCTGGCCAACACCGATATGTTGTTGTCCCAACACAGACCGAAAAAGATTTCCGCTTGGCTTTGTAATTGCGGAGATCTCGTCCCCCCCTGCTTGTTGATGTTGTGTTGTCCGTCGCAACTAGCAGGTTCTTGTCGGTCAATACGCTCACCCACGTGCGGATGGCATGTGTCACTGCCATAAACTCCAACACGTTTATATGGTACGAGCGTTCCTCGATTGTCCATAACCCGGATGTCGACCTGGACTCGAGGTGGGCTCCCCATCCTTCCATAGATGCGTCCATGAACAGGTGATGTGACGGGCGAAACGGAAGTAGGGACACACCTGGCATAACGTTGAGTGGATCCAGCCACCATTGGAGGCATTGTTTGACTAGTGGTGTTATAGGAATCCACGGATTCAACTGCCTTTCGACCCATTCGTGATTGAAGTAAATGATTAAGGGACGAAGCTGCAACCGCCCTCTTGGTGTTACGTCCTGTGTTGACGTCAAGAGGCCGATTATCGCAGCAAAGTGTAAAGCCCTGGCTAGAGATAACTTGAGGAATTGAGGTATCCTCGCTGTTATCTTTTGCCATCGATCTTCTGGGGGTTTGGCGAGAGCTCGTAGCGTATCGTATTCCACCCCCAGAAATTTGCGCCTTTGTGAAGGAATCAGCTCTGATTTCTCTTCGTGTGGGATGTATCCCAGAGAAGTCAATATCCTTAAGACAAACTGGGTGTCTAGGATTAACTGCTCCTTGCAGGCATTCCTTAGCAGGGAGTCGTCGATATAAAAGTGGTACTTTATACCTAGACTGTGCAGGAATTGTGCCACTGGTGTAAACACTCGTGTGAACACCCAAGGGGAAGTGGATAGGCCGAACGGAAGCACTTGAATTTGGAAGCGTCGTTTGCCGACCATGAATCTCAAGTACTTCCTGTCCCCCGGATGTATCGGGATATGCAGGTATGCATCCCTTAAATCCAGAGAAGTCAGCCATTCCCCTTGTCTGAGTACTGTCCGGATAGACCGGAAGGACTCCATGCGGAAGTGTGGCGGTGGAGTGAGGTAGTCCTTGTTGAGGCGCTTTAGGTTTATAACCATGCGCATCTTGGACGTGTCTTTCTTGGGGACCAGAAAGACCGGCGAATAGAACCCGGGTGACGTGTCCCAAACCGGAAGCTCTATTACTGCTGCCTCCTCTATCAGCTTGTCCACAGAGGACTGTATTGCTGATAGATGACCCGTTCGTAATGGTATACGAGACGGAAGGGGATGAGCAGTCAAGGGAGGAAGCGTGTCGAACAATAGGCGATAGCCGTATCTGATCGTTCGAATGACCCACGCTTCCGTCCCGATCCTTATCCAGTTCCTCCAAAACAACTGCAGCCTTCCCCCTACCGGAAGGTCTAGTTGTTGGGGAACTGGAAACATTATGTCTCGGTGTTCCCGCCATACCGGAAGCCACCCGGTATGGCCCAAGACATCAGGTATCCTTCTTTGACTGCTTTGATTTCCCCTTACCCTGCTTCTTATGGCCAAAGCTCGATAACCTAGGCTCTAAAGAAGCAGGCGCTTGGCTATGCTGTTGGCCGGAAGCACCCTTATTAGCCTTGGAACTAGGCGGGTTCTTCTTAGCCTTCTTCGCCTTTGGACCCGATCCGGAAGCCATAGGTCTCTTAGACGAAGCACCGGAAGCAACTGACCTGTCATGCTCTATACGATCCATTTCAGGTCGAACTTCGGCAACAGCATCACCAAACAGTAAAGAAGGAGCCGTAGATGTCTCTAGTAGACTCCTCTTTACTGCTTCCGGTGTGTAACTATGCATAAAAGGAATGAAGGCCTTTCTCCTTAAATACACTAGCATAGAAGATAGGTAGGCATTGTGTACCAGTAAATCTTCTACAGCACCGGAAGCAATCTTCTGGTAGTCAAGAACGAGGTTATACCCTCCTGTAACTGTTCTTGACTGTCCGCGCCCGACAGCGAGAATAAACCATCCTTTATGGCTTTAAGAAACCAGTCGAGGTGATTCGTAATCGCCACTCCTTGTCGAGCAGTTTTCTCAAGTACTGCGGCCTGTTTGTTCGTGCAAGGAAAATCTGGATTACTAGGCACTTTAGTATTGCTAGGGCATAAATACTGAAAGTCGCCGTTCACCTCTGCAGACCGGAAGCTAAACGGTGAGTTATGTACGCCGTAACTTCGTATGTTTGGCTTCTGTACTGGGAACGGACCAGAAGATCCTGCAGGGCGGAAGCGAGCTTTAGGTCTCAGCCTTACTGCACGTTCCTCCTGCGTAACGGGTTCTGCTAAAGTTCTATGGAACAAGTGGCATATAGAATGTATAGCAGTTGAGGCCGGAAGCGTGGTAGCCGATCTCGTAACCCGATTTGACTCTCCTGATTCAGTTTCAATATCCCCCGCATGTGGGACCGGAAGCTGCATATCAGGAATTAAGTCATAGATGCCGGAAATAAGCTCATAATATTTCCTAGCATCCGGATCAGTATTGGTAGGTTCATTCAATTCAGATCTACCGTACTGGTCCCTATCCACTTCCATAGCTTCCGGGGCTTCCTGCCAGGAGGGAGTATTGGAAGGGATAGCCCTCGACAAATTAGCTTCCGGTTTCCTAGACTGTTCAGTCAAAACCGGAAGCAGTGGCGTACTACTTCGGAATTGACTGGTCATCATCTCTCTCAATTCCTTCATTTCCTCACGTTGCTGTTCCATACCGCGCAGTATGGCAGCCAATGTGGGATCAGTCACTTGAGAGTGGACCGGAAGCAAGGCCTGACGAGGTGTGTTCACACTCAAGGACCCTCCAGCTGGACGTGAGCACGGCCACTGTAAAGGTCGGTGAACTGGCATACGAGGTCGTAAACCGGAAGCAATTATAGGAGGACGCATCATACGTAATAATCCCGGTCCCGTACCACGAACACCCCCGGAAGCAGATATCTGACCTAAGCCACGCAAGGGCGAAGGTAGACCAGCAACCGGATGCCGCATAATTTGACCTGATTGAGAGGGTTCTTGATAACGCATCTCAGAGACAGGGAAATAATTTGGCATATCATAGGTACCTGTATACATACCATACTGCCGTTGTTGCGGGAACCTTAATCTCTGGTGGCCCAGAAGGCTCGTAGATACAAACGTCTCGGCAGGGGGACGAGGAAGGCCACCAGAGTAACCGGAAGCAGGTTGGGAAGATTCAGACAAACCGGAAGCAGCAGTTACAGGCATAACTGAGCGACCGGGAAGTCCAGGCCTCGACAGCGTCGAGGAAGGTATCTTCCCAACCCCGGACCCAAATGAAAACTTAACATTAGGCCCCTCACTAGCGCTGCCTAAGTTTTCGTAGTCATAAGTTGACCCCGATCGAGAGATCGGAGTCCCCTGGCTTTCCCACGCTAAGCCTGGGCCCGTTACCGATCTCCCTTCATCGTCGTATCCAGGCGTCCGCTCAATTGGAATCTCCACGTCCACAGTCGTCGTAGTGCCAGACTCCAAATCTTCGATTATCCCTTCCACCTGTACCAACCGGGTCGTTGCCTTACCTGACTGACCCTTCGCCTGGTCTGAAATGGAAGCATCGTGAGCGGGGGGGGGGCGTTTGTTTATCTTTATTTACGTTCAATAGGCTGACTAATGTAGACCCAGCTACAGAACTAACAAGCCCCCTAGACTCCTCGCCTACGCTAGTACGAGGAGACTGTGCTACATATGTCTCGTTGGCGAGATTGGTAGGCCTAACGACATTATTTCCCTCGTTAGCTGCCAGAGAACCGGCTAGATACACCTGGAATATGCCGGGCGCCCACACAATACACTCTTCACAGGCCGTGTCCCATGTACAGATTCTTCCCTGGCGGCATGGCGGACACGTTGAGTGAAGGTCATAACTAGGCTTGTCACCTCCACAAGACATGCATGACATTTGAGACATATTTTGAGCCATTTTTACGCTGATAACTTATAGAATACTTCCCAAAGGACTTCTTGCAGGAAATCAGATGTCTGAGGTAATCCAACTGTGAGTAGTTTCGCTAGAAAAGGCACTTTTTCACGGAGTTGACAATGTTTACTTCCAGCCCTACGAAGCAGTAGAACAAGAAGGGAGTAGAATTGTGGGTAGCTATGCTATCAGGTGACTAGCAGGGGAGATAACTGTGTCATTTAAATTCTTACTGTGGTATTTCATGTAGACAAGAAATGCAAAGAGTGGAAGTGAGGTAAGTTTTCAGCGCAAATAACTATACAGATTATCAAAAATTTTCCAATTAGATATGACCCCTAAGATTTCCGTCCAATCAGAGAAACCGGTATTCATTACATAAATTCCTTGATGCATCAACATGATCAATGATGTATACCAAATTTTACATCATGCATTTGAACGGTATTATATGATTTCGCATATTTTATGATTTCATGGTATTTTATGATTTCGCATAAATTAAAGATGGCCGCCCATCCTTCCCGCCACTCAGAGGAACTGATGTGGTTATTCATTGAAAGTCTCTTGATACATTGATGCTGTATACCAAGTTTCGTATAGAACACTGAAATGGTATCAGAGATATACATCATTAAAGATTTTGCATAAATTAAAGATGGCCACCAAGGTTTCCGCCCAATCAGAGAAACCAGAACTGTCATTTGTCGTAAGTCTCTTGATGCATCGATGATGTATACCAAATTTTACATCGAGCACTTGAATGCCAGAGAACGAGATCATTATTGATTTTGCATAAATTAAAGATGGCCGCCCATCCTTCCCCCCACTCAGAGGAACTGACGTGGTTATTCATTGCAAGTCAGTTGATACATCGATGCTGTATACCAAGTTTGGTATAGAACACTTAAATTGGATCAGAGATATATATCATTAAAGTTTTTGCATAAATTAAAGATGGCCGCCAAGGTTTTCGGTCAATCAGGTCCTGATTCAAAGTATCTGGATGTATCGATGATGTATACCAACTTTCATATAAAACAACTGAATGGTAACAGAGATATGTATCATTATCGATTTCGCATAAATTAAAGATGGCCTCCAGGATTTCCAGCTAATCAGAAAAGCCGGTTTGGTAATTCATTTAAAGTTGCTTGATGTATCGATGATGTATACCAACTTTCGTATTGAATGGTTTCCGAGATATGGATCATTATCCATTTCGCATAAAATTAAAGATGGCCGCCAAGGTTTTCACCCAATCACGTCCCAATTAAATAGGCTTCTGGTCCTTGACTAGGTAAATAAGCATACCAAATTTGGAATTCTTTGAACCGTTCTCCGGCTATCTCGCTCACGTACGGACGTACGGACGTACGGACAGACGGACGTACAAGACGACGACAATACCCCATGGCCAAAATTGGCCGAGGGGTAAAAATTAGTATTTTTTAATGATTTCCTGATTTTTCCGTCACACTGACCTCTGACCTCGACCTACATTTCGTATGCAACACATCGTTCCCCCCCTAAGGCATCCACTCACCAAAAATTAGAACTGTAGATAGAAAACTGTCAATGATCAATGGTTTCCTGATTTTAGGCAACAGTGACCTTTGACCTCTGACCTCGACCTCAATTTTGGTACGCGACACATCGTCTCCACCTAGCGTATCCATTCACAAAAAATTGCAACTGTGGATAAAAAACGTTCACAGATATAGACCGGACACGAACCCTTCAGTGATTTCCTGTTTTTCAGGCCAGTGACCTTTGACCTCTGACCTTGACCTTCATTTTGGTACGCGACACATCGTCTCCCCGTAGGGTATCCACTCACCAAAAATTAGAGCTGTAGATAGAAAACTGTCCCAGATATAGACCGGACACGGGGGACGGACGGACACACGGACACACGGACGGAAACCGCCATCACATAATACGTCCGCCTTTTGGCGGGCGTATAAAAATTAGAAATTTTTAATGATTTCCTGATTTTTCAGTCACTCTGACCTTTGACCTTTGACCTCGACCTACATTTGGTATGCAACACATCATTCCCCCCTAGGGCATCCACTCACCAAAAATTAGAACTGTAGATAGAAAACTGTCAATGATCAATGATTTCCTGATTTTAGGCAACAGTGACCTTTGACCTCTGACCTCGACCTCAATATTGGTACACGACACATCGTCTTCACCTAGCGTATCCACTCACAAAAAATTGCAACTGTGGATAAAAAACGTTCACAGATATAGATCACGAACACTTCAGTGATTTCCTGTTTTTTAGGCCAGTGACCTTTGACCTCTGACTTTGACCTTCATTTTGGTACGCGACACATCGTCTCCCCGTAGGGTATCCACTCACCAAAAATTAGAACTGTAAATAGAAAACTGTCCCAGATATAGACCGGACACGAGGGACGGACAGACGGACGGACGGAAACCGCCATCACATAATACGTCCGCCTTTTGGCAGGCGTATAAAAACTGATTAAAATATATACTTACTAGTAATGATTCCAGGAGACCAGACACAACCATCCAAATCTGTGTGATATCAGGAAACTGTTTGAGGATGGATAGTATACCCTGAAAAATACAATAAAATGATGAACCCAAAAGGTACAGAAATGGTTATTTGGTACAGCGTTTAACCAATAACGAAGTCAAATGTTTGGGAAATCAAAATAATTGGAGAGAGATGATAAATTCCTGCTGTGGCTAATTTATTGTTTCTCCAAACAATAATGATACACTATCGCATTTTCCACAATACTGTGACTACTGGTATGTCAGATCTGACCACGAGTCACCAAAACAGCTGAAATCGAGATAAATTGATGAGATGAATAATCTGCGGACAAAACCCCAATTCAATTGCATACAACTGCAGGATGGGTTAAGGGGGACAATCCATCCAGGACTAGTATCTGTGAGTCATCAAGAATGTGCTATCCGAAAAACATAACTGATAAGTTTGTAGGGTCAGGTCTCGCACAGTTTTGAGAAATATACACCACCTGGTATTTATAATAGTTATCCCCCTTTATTGTGATTGGTACATGGAGTTATCTCCCTTTAATTGTGATTTTGCAGAAGTCTCCATTTCGTCCCACAAACTGGTCAAATTTCAGCAAGGCACACAAATACAAAACTGTTACCTGGGAAATTGTCTTGTGTCTGTTCCACAGATACAAGTTGCTGACTTTGTGCAAGGGCCAATAGCCCCCCAAGTACTTTCTACTTGCTGGTTGTTCTTGTACTGGTGTCAAGTCTTGGTTATTTACACCTGGAATACACATCACAACTCAACAGGCTTTCAGAGCATAATGTCACATTCAGAAATTTTATGAAATGGGACAACTTACAGGGTACTGAATGTTGCAAGCTGTCACCCTACTTGTTCATTTATACTGACACATCTATCTGACTTATGTATAGTCTCAATACACATGTATATACTAGTGAACAACAAAGAAAGAGGAAGAAAATAAATTAATCAGCATAGCTTTGAAATAAGATGCGGGGGAGGGGGGGGGGGGAGCCTGGTGTATGGAATGGAAAATACAACATTAACAGAACAGAGAAGGGAGCATGAAATTTTCCAGTAAGAAGGATCAGTGGATATGACAAAAGTCTCAAGAAATGTCACGTGGTTGGTAAATACTTCACACAACTATGTAAGCAAATACTGTGTTTTACTTTTTCAATAGCACCTGCAGCTGACCCATATCTAGTACTGACTATTGATTAAACTTTCAAAACGTTCTGCATGGAATTCTGAATTAAACTCGGCTTTTTTATAAACGTACAAGTATTTCAGAAAACCCCATGCAAATCGCCTGTTCGCATGCATATAGCCTTGAATTAACTATTTAAACAAATTTTCTGATGTTCTTTAACATGTAGTTATATTCAAGGTCATCATATACATGTAGGTAAATCTAGCATGAATTATCAAAGATAATAATTTATTTTCTTCAAAATTTTGATTGGAAGTACACTCTTCTGTTTTGGAGGCATCTTCGGTAGAAATTACAATAACAATAAATGCATTGTTGGGGACCTCCAAAAACAAAAGTGTGGTCATAAGCGGATGGAATATTGTTCAGTGTCGACGAAAAATGAATTCTTGTTATTTGTAAATCACAGAACAGCCGAGAAAGCCTGAATACAATACTTGCACAAGGTTTGGGAGAGACTCACCCCTCTCGCAAATCTGTGATCAAATGTAAGATTATTTCATGAAAGAGGTTTTGTGAAACACTAGTTTTATTTGTGAATGTCCATACGAAAGGTTTGCGACTGACTTCATCATATGAAGCCTCTGTGAAAGAAGGCCCTGCACCACCCCATCCTTCGAAGAAAACTTTTTTAATTTACTGATTTGTTCATGCTATGAAGTTACAGAAAAAGTTCCTGTTGTACATAAAACTTGCACAGCGACTCTTCACACCAGTTACTAACCAAGTAAAATGGTCACAAGAAAGCTCAGAAACAAATCCACCTGGCAAAACTTTATATCAGAGGCCTTTGAGGTATAATCTATCATGAACCTGAAAGTGAACAGAAATAGGCTCATTATTAGGCATAAAAAAGCACTGGACTAAAATAAACTTTCACCTCAATTAGGCAAACCTACAGGTTAGCTTGCTATTATGACCGTCCTCCATTAAGGCCATTTTGTTTCCTTGCACGCACAACGTACACGGAATTGAACAAACTTTTACTGGTTTGAAGAGATGATAGTAAAACTACAGATAATGTTTGAAAATTCAGCGTAGGATAAAGTTTTCCTAATAAAATGAGATCCAAAGAAAATTCATCATACTTTTTCATTTCAAATTCTGTCGGGGGATTTCAGATTCAAGTCGTAGAAATAATAGAAAAATGCCTAAACTACCTTGTATTAATCACACCAATTCTAGCATGTATTGTTGTTGATTTGAATCATTATCCTGAAACAAGTGAATCTACAATACAAATGCATGTAATTCACCATTACCCAAAGACACTGTTGATGTGCCTAAAGTATGTCACCATTTCTCACACAAAAACTTCTCAAAACTGTCAGAAATTTAGTCAGTGGACTAAGTAATATATGAATAATATACACAAGGTTAATTCAGATGAAATATTTTCACAGGTTTTCTGCAAAATCGATCTTATTCGCAAAACAGCCATAATAGGAACTTTGCTCACTCTTGGAACCCTTAAAAAGAGGGTTTTCCATCTGGGACGCAGGCGTGACCCAAATTAACTTGGACACGAAAAGCACATCAAAGTTGCTTTCTGAGTAGCAGATTTCTCTCCCAGAGTTTCAATTCAAAATATTATCCGCTTGTTGAAAAAGCTCATAAAACCATGAAAAAAACGTTCATAATGCCAAGCTGGCCATAGGTCAGGATAGGAAGAAGCACAACAGAAGGCAAATATGCTGCAGAGGCAATATTCTCCATCATGCAAGAAAAACATGGTTTACATGTACATATGGGGAAAATAGCATTCTCACCTCAAATCTGTTGTTTACATATTCAACTGGTGTGCAGTGTTAAAACTGCTAACTATACAACTGAATGGGATCATTTCAAGGGAAATAATAATAGTGAATTAGTTGAAACCATTCTAAGAAAAGTTTAGTAAAAGTGAACCATGCTACAATTATGTATGAATGAGAAAGTATAACATTTTGCTAGTTATTTACATCATGTAACACTACAATATTTTGTAACAGAAGTTAAATATAAAAGTACATCTTGGAAATATATTAGCCTAACTTGAGACTGAAAGGTACACATATCCTAACCTGTGGTAGAGAGTTTGAATCAGGTACAAAGAGAGATCTTCAGTCAAGGAAGTGTCTTTGATTATATGGGTCAGAGATTTCAGGTCTTGCTCTCCTACACAGGGTATGTTGTACATCAAATCGATAAGCGTTCTTTGATTTCCCTCTGATAAGGAGACCAAGATTGATTCACTGGGACCTACAGCAAAAAACAAAAAACAAAACAAATATATTATCTAATGTTTCATTATTGCTATGAAAATGATACATTGATAACAGAAATACTTTAAGATTTAAATTTGTAGAAAAACCACAACTGGTGATTTTTCAACATGGAAGTTGATCAGTGTTTTCAGATGAGAAGATCACTATTATGGGTGCAGAAATGCCAACAGATTTTAATACTATGAAAGACAATAAACATCATTCTTCCAGACAACTTTTGCTAAACGAGAGCGGAGATCAATAGATCAGCTGTTCCATCTGCCATCCGCACAACGGGGGCACGGATATGCTACAACATTGTCTGGCACCCTTTTTTCTTCATAAATTTATTTCTGTATGTTGAAAATTTCGGAAACTTCAGCATGTTTTGTGAACTAGGCATCCTCTGATAATATCTGCAAATCGACCACTGAGAATACATACTTTTTTATTGGTGGTAATTTCCTAATGTTAATTTTATGGAAGCTGTACCCCAGCATAGAGGTTTTGCTACCGGTATGGTACCCAAATGAAAGGAAAATATTTTTTTCTCAAACAAAACATGCTGCAAATTCATTCTTTAGTGTGTAGAAATGTTACAAAATACTTCTGTTAATATCTTTTCAACTTAGAAATAACCGCTATCGTAACTTTTGAGTCCGATATATATCGTCGAACATGCGTTGCTGGCCATGTATTACATATATTAAATGACATTGCGTTCACCCTCCTCTAGTAGGCAATGATCCTGTGCTACAGTGGTTTCGCCTGGTCTACCTACAGCAATCAAAAACTTGAGAACAAACGATGTGTGGGGAATGTGCTATAGCGGTGACGGCAACAATGACGACATGTTTGAGAGAACAGGATTACAGAAGAACAGAAAAATATACATAGATGGAATGTCGACTTGTATTATCGCCGACAGAATTTACGGGACTTCCTTCACACAGTTTTCTGACTGACGCATACACAATGATGTATTATTCCACTTGTTTTTTGTCGGACAATTTGGATCGGTAATTAACGATCACTGACCGTTTATTTCCATCCCATTTCCGTCAATGGTATCGGAGATTCTATGATTTGTGTGCAGTAGCAACAATAACATTAAATTTACGTGCAACAACAACGTCAAATATGGCTGGTGTCCCAAAACGAGAGATCCTGAAGGATCTTGGCGCCCACTATTGTCCGATAATTGTAAGCTAATGACCAGAGGATCTTTTTGTCCATTGTTACTAAGAACAAACGATTGATTTGTAATTTTGTTTACAGAATTTCGAATCTGAGCAAGAAAGATCGAAAAAGGGACACTGGAAAACACCAAGATATCATCTTTCTAAGTTTAAGGAGTTTCAAGATTTCTAGAAACTGTACTTATGTCAGTTGTAATAGTACAAGAGAAAAGAGCAACGTTAGTCTGAAAGTGAATGTCCGGAGGATCATTCATCTTCGTTTTGTAGTATTTTTTTTGCACGTGTCATCATTGGGTACTGGAAGCGAAGACAAATGTCTTTGACCCTTTGGCATGAGCTATGAAACATGCTTAAGATTTTATAATTAGGAACGAATGCTAATTCTGTTCTGTTTACTGGGCTAGTTCGAGATATCTCTTTTAAGATACCATGCTCAAAAATAGTAACATGGTACAATACTTAATACTGAAGGGATCCGCGCAGTAATGTTGAAACCTCGAAAGTGTCTGAATCCTGATTATCTTCCTTGGATCGAAACACGTAGTAGACTAAAGTTGTCGAGTTGTAACGTTGTGTCACAAGAGTGACGTCCCTTCATGTGGCCGACTCACTGGACTAAGAAAACTGCTTTAAAATTTGAAAATTTGCAGTAGTTCCTGAGAAATCGCGATAACAAGGTTTCATGGGGAAATCCAAGATAGCTGCCTTGTGGCCATATTGGATTTTCGAATCGGCCCAGAAAAGGTATCTTGCACAACTAAACCCCACGGGGAACCTGTGTACCAAATTTGAGAAAGATCCATAAAGTAGTTCCTGAGAAATCGCGATAACAAGGTTTCATGAGGAAATCCAAGATGGCTGCCTGGTGGCCATATTGGATTTTCGAATCTGACCAGAAAAGGTATCTTGCACAACTAGACCCCAAGGGGAACCTGTGTACCGAATTTGGGAAAGATCCATGCAGTAGTTCCTGAGAAATCGCGATAACAAGGTTTCATGCGAAAATCCAAGATGGCCACCTTGTGGCCAAATTGGATTTTCGAATCGGACCAGAAAAGGTATCTTGCACAACTAGATCCCAAGGGGAACCTGTGTACCGAATTTGGGAAAGATCCATGGAGTAGTTCCTGAGAAACCACAAAAACAAAGTTTACTGGGGAAATCTAATATGGCTGCCTGGTGGCCATATTGGATTTTCGATTCGGACCGAAAAAGGTGTCTTGCACAACTAGACCCTAAGGGGAACCTGTGTACCAAATTTGAGAAAGATCCATGCAGTACTTCCTGAGAAATGACAATAACAAAGTTTCATGGGGAAATCCAAGATGGCTGCCTGGTGGCCATATTGGATTTTCGAATCGGACAAGAAAAGGCATCTTGCACAACTAGACCCCAAGGGGAACCTGTATACCAAATTTGAGAAAGATCCATGCAGTAGTTCCTGAGAAATCGCGATAACAAGGTTTCATGGGGAAATCCAAGATGGCCGCCTTGTGGCCATATTGGATTTTCGAATCGGACCAGAAAAGTTATTTTGCACAATTAGACCCCAAGGGGAACCTGTGTACCAAATTTGGGAAAGATCCATGCAATAGTTCCTGAGAAATCGCGATAACAAGGTTTAATGGAGAAATCCAAGATGGCCGCCTTGTGGCCATATTGGATTTTCGAATCGGACCAGAAAAGCTATCTGCACAACTAGACCCCAAGGGGAACCTGTGTACCAAATTTCAGAAAGATCCATGCAGTAGTTCCTGAGAAATCGTGATAACAAGAATTGTTTACGGATGGACGACGGACGGACGACGGACGGACGGATGACGGACCACGGACGAAAAGCGATTTGAACAGCCCACCATCTGGTGATGGTGGGCTAAAAATTTCTGGATATGTCCCTGCCCAGATACGAGCGGGAATAGCCAGCTGTGACGCAGGGCTGTCTGTGACAATCAACATAGAACTCAAAATCAATCTGTATAGATAAATTGTTTCAAACCCAATACTATAATGAGATTGTACCAAGGTTTTACAGTCGGGAATGGCTCCATGTGATGTCAGGACATCTGAGACATTAGTCAGTCACAAAGTTGCCATTCAAAATCATTTGGTCAATTCAAGAATACGATTCAATGACACGACAGCCTTTCTAAGAGTTCCAAGTCAGTAATTTGGTGGCAGAGATGGTTCTTTTCTTGATATGTTTCATAGAAATTTACCAAAAATGTTTTGGAGCTCAACATCAGACAAGGACATCTTTTTCTGTGCGATAGATTCTTTCATGGTGAATAGTACAACCGCCGCCATCTGCTGGTTGGTAGATGCAACTCTCTTCAACAAGTCAGGCAACCCATGTAAGAAATTCTTAAGGTCATGATGGCTGAAAAATCAAATACATGTAGGAGGAACATATGGACAGGAACGTTTTACTGCAATCACAGATTGGACTAATACTTATCTATACTTTTGAAGGAAAGTCAGTTCAGGTTCCTACAACTGATCTACCACTGAACTGAATGCAACCACACATGACATCGTTAATTATTATATTTTGTCATTTTGCTAAGTTTTCTGAGGCAATTCATGATTACAGGCCCCATCTGACTTGATTGTGTGCAAGATCTCACCTGATGAGATCAGATTTTATAGAGCCAATATCAAAATCAACATGCAGGTAAATCCCTAATATTTCAGTCACAGTAAAAAGTTGCATTGCTGTGTCTCTTTGATGCAGGACTCTCTTCGGTTGTGGACAGTGGGACAGTTTTCTAAACTACTAGTCCCGGATATATTAAATCAATCACTTGCACATTACTGAGAGAAGAGAGAAGAGCCTGTCTGTTCAGTGACCCATGACAACAGCTGATCAGGTACTTTTTCGTATATTTTCACTTTGCCCCATCTTTTAACCTAGGAGAACATTTTGAACTGATGATAGTTGGCATAATTTCATGTAATAATTTGACAAATTATGCATTATTCCAAGCTTAATTACACTTTCTATGAATACTGGTCAAATAAAGTATATACATGTATGTATAAAATTTTGTCAGATGACCCTGGTTAAAAATAATTTCCGAGGTTAAAAGATGAGGCAAAGCAAAAATATACAAAACAGTAGCTGATCAGCTGAAGTCACGGGTCACTGCACAGAGAGGCTCTTATCTTTCTCTCGATAATCAATGTGCAAGTGACCGATTTAAGGATATTGAGCTATGCATGAATTAAATTGCTGAAAATTTAGACCTCGCATTACAGGGTGGAAGTGGCCTTGTAACAAGGATATCCCCTAGTGCTGATATGGATAACCAGTTAACCATTTTGTGCTGGCGCTATTCGTTTACAAAACTGCTAACCGATTAGCCAAAATCTGACAATGACCACTTCAGCAATTAGAGAACCGGGCAAAACATAGTAGACTAGAAGGATGTCACTATATTCTATGTCGGTTGGCCACACGAATAATTAAACTATAATGATTTGATTAGAATTTGGACTTTCTGTAGTCCAACACTTTATCTCAGCTGAAAATTGAGTTCTGTAGATGTATACATGTACTAAAATGCATGTTCTGGGCCAACTTCCTATACTGGTATGCACAGTAGACTAATGCACACCTCCTCTTGCATCTGAACCAGATGTTGTGGGGGTGTATGGAAAAAAAAACATGCTGGACTTTGTTTTGAAGGTATTCAGTTGAATTATTGTTGTTTATCTGTTTATTATTGTGTGCTATCCGTTTTGTTGTTGGACAAAGCGAAAGATCTTATGATGAGCTACTAGAACTGTCGAGCCTACCATCATTAAAAATCCAACGTATACGCACAATGGCACTGGAGGTTTTCAAACTTCAAGATCGTGTTGCTCTGGAAGAGTTGGCATATTCTTTCAGATATCTAAATATCCTGGATATTCAAAAAGTTCAAACTACATGGTACAGTACCGTATCTGTAGTTTTAGTTACACTGATGCAGAGCTATGAAACGAGCTCACTAGTAACCTTAGAGCATCTACCAGCTCAAAACAATTTATCAGGCTTATCCAAGCATAGAATGGGAGAGCAGGTTGGTTGGTTGTTTGAAGTTTAACGTCGCACCTAACCTTATTGGTCATACGGCGATGATGACCCAAACAAACATACCCTAGCAAAACCCTAACCCTAACAAAAACCTAACCAAAACTACAAAAAAAATTGAATTGCGAATTTTGAAAATTAGGCTCTACAGACACTGGTGATCACAATGGATTGTCAGAGAGCCTAATTTGTTTGGCACTACCTCCTGTGCCAGACAAACATGATACAAACCATGCTGCCGTAAGCTGGAGGGCTGAATGGGAGAACATGTTCATGTATTACTTTTTCTTGTCATGAACATGTATATATACTATGTGAATATCATCATCTTGTCTGGGATGTAATACTGTTCATTTTACATGTACTATTGCGACTGCTTTCAATTTTTTCATTGTATACTAATACATAATAATTTTGGTATCTGCATTCTATTTTTTTATGACAATATGTAGTGTACATATAAATTTTAACAATTTCTCTACCAGTTTTACCTAATTGCCTATTTACCTATTTGCAATTGGTTTTGCTCTGTTTGTGTACAAACATGTCCTTGTCTTAGTTCAGTTAGTGTTTGTGTGTTGTACAAGATGACCATAGCTCACCAGAGCTAACATTAATACTATGTCCAACATTCACTCTTCTACAATACAATTTACTTGAACTTGATGTTGGTATCCACTTGTAAAACAGAAGGATTTCATTACTCTACGGATCATCAAAAAACGAACGGTGATACTTCTGTGGACTATATGCCCTTGAGAATTCCATGACTGATTTATCTTGTTCACCAGACAGTCCATACTGAGTATCTAATCCAGGATGGCTGCCATTGACTATCTTGGATTTCACTCACCCATATTGTACCCATCTGTGTTGTGAACACGATATCTTGATCTATTCCACCCATCGATTTATAAACCTCATGTCCCGCATCTTGTGAATCGGTCCGATTTATAAACGTCACCATCCACAAATCCATATACAACTACAGACTTACATTCCAGTGTTACACTACCCATTACTGCTTCCCAAACCGCCTCAAATTGTCTCAACAATTTCATATAAACGTCTCTTTCCACATACACATATCCACTTTCCAAGTTATATTTAAGGAGATATTGGAAGCGTATATGCTGTACGCTCTCAAACGGGCTACTTGGCGGAGAACCTGCTAGCTACTCAGCTTGTTTTATGGAGTTATGCTCCTTTTCGGGTGTAATAATCTTGGATATGCTTGAATGTAACCAGTTATATCTGAAGGACTGTGCTCAATACAGCTACCAAATTTTGGAAACTTATTTATCTACTTGTATTCTACAAGCCTACAAAACATTATTTGTCTCGGCCCTTATTTTACAGAGTTATGACCTTTGTGTGTTAAAGATGTAATCAGCCTCAAATATAGGCTGCATGGAATCGATCTCTCCCAAACTCCGTGAAAGTGACATATGTTACGATAGATACAAAATAAAACACATTTGACTATAAACTCAACTCAGCTTGTTTCCACCATTCACGAGAAATTAGAAGGAATTTTTCTTTAAAAATAAATGGCACGGCATGCCATTTATTTTTCGACAGCCATATCAACAAGCGTTTACACGTGTGGTGCATTCTGCCTACATATGCTCTGCCACTCTACCGAACCTTAAGCCAAAGTCCCACTTAGGCGAATTCCTTTACGAAGCTTGACGATTTAAGATCGTAAGTATTGGTAATATTCTCGCAAGCTATTCGTAAAGACATTCGCCATGATTCGTAAGCCATCGCTTCAATTCGTAAGAAAATCGTCGCCTCGGTTTTATCGCCGCGCCAATTTCAAAATGTTCAAAAAATTCGCCAAGCAATGCGATTTTGCCTTAAGTCTCAAATATTCGTAATTTTATCGTAAATAATCGTAAGTCGTCGTAACTACGTTGTAATGCATCGTAGTTAAGTCGTAATTTAATCGCCTTATTGGTTACAGTTCCGTTAATAATCGTCAAGTGAAAAATAAATACTAATAGTTACGATAACTTACGACAGGAAACTTTGCGATGTATTGGTCGTAATGTTTCGTAATAAATCGCTTTACAAAAGCCGGTTTTCCCGTCATTTGGGGCGAATAGATACGACATGTTTTACGAATAATTACGACTGTTTGCGATGCAGTTACAAAGAAATACGATACTTTTACGACAGTTAGCGATATTCGCATCCAAATTTAGGCGAATCAGTGCGATACAGTTGCGAATATGTGCGATGTATTTGCGAACATTTACGAAGTGCATACGAATACTTGCCATTATTTCACGATGTCTTGCGAATACGTACGAAGGTTTTACGACGTTTGTACGACGTTGTTATGACAGTTTGGGTCAAATGTTTACGATTACTTCGTATACCATCGTTTCCTGTCGTAAGTTATCGTAACTATTAGTATTTATTTTTCACTTGACGATTATTAACGGAACTGTAACCAATAAGGCGATTAAATTACGACTTAACTACGATGCATTACAACGTAGTTACGACGACTTACGATTATATTACGAATATTTGAGACTTAAGGCAAAATCGCATTGCTTGGCGAATTTTTTGAACATTTTGAAATTGGCGCGGCGATAAAACCGAGGCGACGATTTTCTTACGAATTGAAGCGATGGCTTACGAATCATGGCGAATGTCTTTACGAATAGCTTGCGAGAATATTACCAATACTTACGATCTTAAATCGTCAAGCTTCGTAAAGGAATTCGCCTAAGTGGGACTTGGGCTTAAGGTTCGGTAGAGTGGCAGAGCATATGTAGGCAGAATGCACCACACGTGTAAACGCTTGTTGACATGGCTGTCGAAAAATAAATGGCATGCCGTGCCATTTATTTTTAAAGAAAAATTCCTTCTAATTTCTCGTGAATGGTGGAAACAAGCTGAGTTGAGTTTATAGTCAAATGTGTTTTATTTTGTACCTATCGTAACATATGTCACTTTCACGGAGTTTGGGAGAGATCGATTCCAGCCTATATTTGAGGCTGATTACATTTTTAACACACAAAGGTCATAACTCTGTAAAATAAGGGCCGAGACGAATAATGTTTTGTAGGCTTGTAGAATACAAGTAGATAAATAAGTTTCCAAAATTTGGTAGCTGTATTGAGCACAGTCCTTCAGATATAACTGGTTACATTCAAGCATATCCAAGATTATTACACCCGAAAAGGAGCATAACTCCATAAAACAAGCTGAGTAGCTAGCAGGTCCTCCGCCAAGTAGCCCGTTTGAGAGCGTACAGCATATACGCTTCCAATATCTCCTTAAATATAACTTGGAAAGTGGATATGTGTATGTGGAAAGAGACGTTTATATGAAATTGTTGAGACAATTTGAGGCGGTTTGGGAAGCAGTAATGGGTAGTGTAACACTGGAATGTAAGTCTGTAGTTGTATATGGATTTGTGGATGGTGACGTTTATAAATCGGACCGATTCACAAGATGCGGGACATGAGGTTTATAAATCGATGGGTGGAATAGATCAAGATATCGTGTTCACAACACAGATGGGTACAATATGGGTGAGTGAAATCCAAGATAGTCAATGGCAGCCATCCTGGATTAGATACTACCTCAATGAAAATCAATACCAATGGCCGTCTAACTGATGTGAAACGCCTTCTCAAGTTTGAAGTCGATTGGTCAAATTGTTCTCGAGATATCGCGTTCACAAAATGCGAGACGAATGGAATCCAATATGGTCAATGCCAGCCATCTTAGATTACGTACCTCAGTGAAAATCAATACCAATGACTATCTAACTGATGTCAAGAACCTTCCCAAGTTTGAAGTCGATTGGTTGATTTGTTCTCGAGATATCGCGTTCACAAAATGTGTGACGGACAGAATCCAATATGGTCAATGGCAGCCATCTTGGATTACGTACCTCAGTGAAAATCAATACCAATGACCATCTGACTGACGTGAAGAACCTTCCCAAGTTTGAAGTTGATTGGTTGAATTGTTCTCGGAATATCGCGTTCACAAAATCTGGGATGGATGGAAGCCAATATGGTCAATGGCAGCCATCTTGGATTAAGCACTTCAGTGAAAATCAATACCAATGGCCGTCTAACTGATGTGAAGCACCTTCTCAAGTTTGAAGTCGATTGGTTGAATTGTTCTCGAGCTATCGCGTTCACAAGATGTGGGACGGACAGAATCCAGTATGTCAATGGCAGCCATCTTGGATTACGTACCTCAGTGAAAATCAATACCAATGGCCGTCTGACTGATGTGAAGAACCTTCCCAAGTTTGAAGTCGATTGGTAGAATTGTTCTCTAGGTATCGCGTTCACAAGATGTGGGACGGACAGAATCCAATATGGTCGATGGCGTCCATCTTGGATTACGTACCTCAGTGAAAATCAATACCAATGGCCGTCTAACTGATGTGAAGCACCTTCTCAAGTTTGAAGTCGATTGGTAGAATTGTTCTCGAGGTATCGCGTTCACAAGTGGGACGGACAGAATTTAATATGGTCAATGGCGGCCATCTTGGATTACGTACCTCAGTGAAAATCAATACCAATGACCATCTAACTGATGTCAAGAACCTTCCCAAGTTTGAAGTCGATTGGTCGAATTGTTCTCAAGATAGTCAATGGCAGCCATCCTGGATTAGATACTACCTCAATGAAAATCAATACCAATGGCCGTCTAACTGATGTGAAACGCCTTCTCAAGTTTGAAGTCGATTGGTCGAATTGTTCTCGAGATATCGCGTTCACAAAATGTGTGACGGACAGAATCCAATATGGTCCATGGCAGCCATCTTGGATTACGTACCTCAGTGAAAATCAATACCAATGGCTGTCTAACTGATGTGAAGCACATTCTCAATTTGAAGTCAATTGGTCGAATTGTTCTCGAGATATCGCGTTCACAAAATGTGTGACGGACAGAATCCAATATGGTCAATGGCAGCCATCTTGGATTACGTACCTCAGTGAAAATCAATACCAATGGCCGTCTGACTGATGTGAAGAACCTTCCCAAGTTTGAAGTCGATTGGTAGAATTGTTCTCTAGGTATCGCGTTCACAAGATGTGGGACGGACAGAATCCAATATGGTCGATGGCGTCCATCTTGGATTACGTACCTCAGTGAAAATCAATACCAATGGCCGTCTAACTGATGTGAAGCACCTTCTCAAGTTTGAAGTCGATTGGTAGAATTGTTCTCGAGGTATCGCGTTCACAAGATGTGGGACGGACAGAATTTAATATGGTCAATGGCGGCCATCTTGGATTACGTACCTCAGTGAAAATCAATACCAATGACCATCTAACTGATGTCAAGAACCTTCCCAAGTTTGAAGTCGATTGGTCGAATTGTTCTCAAGATAGTCAATGGCAGCCATCCTGGATTAGATACTACCTCAATGAAAATCAATACCAACATGACCAATGGCCGTCTAACTGATGTGAAACGCCTTCTCAAGTTTGAAGTCGATTGGTTGAATTGTTCTCGAGATATCGCGTTCACAAAATGCGAGACGAATGGAATCCAATATGGTCAATGCCAGCCATCTTGGATTACGTACCTCAGTGAAAATCAATACCAATGACCATCTAACTGATGTCAAGAACCTTCCCAAGTTTGAAGTCGATTGGTCGAATTGTTCTCAAGATATCGCGTTCACAAGATGTGGGACGGAAGGACGGACGGAGGGACGGAAGGACGGACGGAGGGACGGAAGGACGGACGAATGGCTAGCATTTCCAAGTCCTCCCACCACTTCGTGGCGGAGGACAATAAGTGTTAAAAATTAGGTGGTTGGTCAAGTGGTTTTGCCTAGAATGCGGTAATGAACCGACGAACGTATATGGCGACGACAATACCCCGAGGCCAAAATGGCTGAGGGGTAAAAAAGCAGGTTGGCTATAGTATACCTATTAAACTCTCTCCATTTTCGCTGCAGGGTCAGTTCAGAGAAGAACTGTAAACAGATTCGTCTTTCAAATCCGAGGAGATGGGATCGGTCATACAAGACGTAACAATGTTGTATTAAACTCCTACAGGAATCTGTAATAAAAAACACAATGCTATTCTATGGATAACAACTTCTTTATTGCTGTGGAGCTGACGTTTCGTTGGAGATACTTCCAACTTTTTCAAAGCTAATGAATAAAAAACACTAAGTTAATATTTTGAAGAAACTCTAGCTTATCTAGTGCATCAAGGGATATCTTCAAGTTTAAAAGCATTTGATTGGACAAATCAAATTTCTGAAAGTAAATGCCTTTATTTTTATTGGCTGTGAAGAGAAATGGAGGAACATCCAGCCAATCAAAAGTCCCCAATAATGCTTCCCAAACTTCTGCCTGTATCACTGTGTGTTTTCACAATCATTAAACCAAAATAAAGTTTTAGCCCAATTTTAAAAGTCAGGGGATTGACTTACAGAAGTTATAAAATAACAAACTCTACAAGTTATCAGCTACATGCAGTAATAAATCTGAGAAGGCCACAAATTGTTTTAGAAGGAAATGCTATAAAAAAATGACCAGAGGGAGGATACTATGATCTTTATGCAAACATGACAAGGTTAATACCCTCAGAATATTAGATTGGGCCAAATGTTACACCAACATTCCATCACCCAATTACCTGATAAAGTTAGAAGGTTATGTCAATTTGCACAATACTTAAAAAATGCAAGTGACTTCAAAAAATGAGTGTGGCCAAAGTGATTCCTCCAACTGACCTTAATGTCTTGGATTTTTAGAGAAAATATACATTCAGATAAAAATCTGGGATGCAAGGATATAGGCTGATATGTAATACATGTATGTTGGGTATAATCTCATGTTTATTTAAATTTTATTAATGTACAGCTTGAAGGCATGAAGGTTATTAAACATAGTAAAAGCTATGTTAAATTAGTTAATACAGGTCATTACACTCTGTGACTTCACCACTTGTGAAGATATCTTTATTTTGTGAACAGAGAAAAATGTTTTCTGTTTTTTTTTTTCTTCTTTTAAGCCCTAAACTTACCACTGGGCATTTATTGCTTTTAGTGAGCCATGAATTACAGCAACCTTTACAAAATGTAACTTCCCAAAATATACTGAAATCATGAAGGTGAGATGCATTCTGTATGATAATCTCCTTAATAATTTGATAACGGCAATGAATTTTACCAGACAAAATCATCAGTTTTCACACCATTTTGGAAAAAATAATGATATTCATTTTATTTCTGTGTATCTGCAAAATCAAAATGGTGGCCC
Organism: Hanleya hanleyi; assembly: GCA_036873755.1. NCBI lineage: Eukaryota > Metazoa > Mollusca > Polyplacophora > Lepidopleurida > Hanleyidae > Hanleya > Hanleya hanleyi. Next base: position 61,091 of record JAVTVY010033557.1, read on the forward strand.
ACCTATGCTGGATTCCTTTGCATTTACTTCTTAATCTTTAACTCAATTACTTTTTAACCCAATTAATTTGGTAGAGATACGCATCTTGCATTCATGATGAAAAATAAGACCCACCCTACATTTTCAGAAATCTGTGTCAGTAAACATATTAATCTATTAAATTCATGATATGTACAATTTTAGTGCGCTCTCAACCAAATATGGAATCAAAGAGCTTTTATGGAAGTTATGTGAAGCTGCAGACAATTTTTACACACCGACATCAATTCCAGATCCCAGAATTCGCCGCAACACATCAACAAGGGTTTTCAGATTGTCCTGAGTAAGTCGGTCCTCCCTGAGCATGTTTACAAGGAATTCTGTGATTGGTCCAAACCAGTCTCTGTCTCCCTGGTGCTCATTGGACGCTTCTGACAGGAAGTAGGACATAATATCACAGACAGCCAAATTCACGGATGGTGGAGATACATGTACCAATACCTTCAGTGGAAGAAAATGGGTGGAAAAATAATTAAATACAACGATTACCCAAATTCCTCTTTACAATAATGAATAAAAGTTGGCAGATATCAGCTCCCATTGTCTCAGTCATCCTAATCAATTTGATCATCGTACAAAACAAAGAATAAATAATGGAATATCTGCATAATTTTGGACTGTTAAATTGGACCACACCCAGATTTCATGGTTGGAAATTTCAATTTTCCAATCTTGGAAATCGTTAGAAGATTTATCACATTAGGCATAAAAAAAAGACCTGTGTTTCCGGTAACCCGACCGACCCTAGATTTTTCTGCCGACCCTAATATTTTTTTTATTTTTTTTCTGACTGATAATTCTCGCAAATGGCCCCAAAAGACGGGTAGACGGTAGAGAGATTGAGACGGACCAAGTTACAATATATATTATCCAATAATATAGGCGGGCCAATGCTTGGATAGCCTTTTGATCGACATGGGCTTACGTTTATTTCAAAATCATCCTCGTCCGGCATCTCTTGCCCACCAACGCCATGTTTTTTTGCATTCTGGGAATCCACGAAGTCGGACTCCGTCACCCATAGTGCGATTACTGCTGGCGCGAGGGTTCCCGATTCTCCAGCGAACTCTCCCGTGAAGCAACAACCACAAATGCAAAAAGACGACTGTCCGACGATTTTGCCATTGTTGAATTTGATCGATTGATGCTCGTTCTCCTGATAAGTAAAGACAAATTGGGCGTTCTCCTGACAAGTACAGACAAATGGGGATGAAGGAATACTACCAACTGCTGCCTTTTCGTGGCAGTTTCATAACGCGACTTGCCTACGCTGAACCACGCTGAACATGTTCTGCACGGGGCACTGCAGGCAGCCAGTGCCGTAGACGATCTATTCTATACGTTTTTGTCGAGATTTCGAACTGAATTTTTCGTAAAACATTCAAATTTCACACAGTATATCAACTCGATTATAGTAATTATATCCCCAGAGTACCATGTGAAGAGAGCATTTCTCAATTAGATGGGGTTTTTTTTAAATTTATTTTTGAACATCACGGACAGCATGTTATACTGTACAGATTAGATAGACTATTGTCATCCTGGCCCTGATAACATGGTAGCCTATGGTGATGTGTTGTCCTTACATAAAAAAGCTGGACTTTTTAATGTCTTTTTATCTAGCAAGTAAATCAATGAAAACCCAAGAAGATTCTTTTTTTTTTTTTTTTTTTTTTTATATTCCGAGTTTATTCAAATATAATATGTACTGTGGAACAGTATAGGTACAACATAGAAAAAACAGGCAATCAATATTCGTATTAAGTCATCAGTGTATGGAAGTATTACATCCGTGGTTGTTTAAAAAGTTCTACCCATTTACCCCACTTGTCATCCAATTGCTGTCTATTTTTAAAGAATACAGTTTTTTCTATCGTGTAATAATATTCTAAATCTTTATAGAACAGACGTATATTTGGAATTATTCCCTGGCATCTACTACGATACAAGTAAAATTTTGCCAATAATATAACCATGTTACATTGGCTACTGTGTCCCAACAAACCAAATATAATATTCTCTAAGGACATAGATATTCTATATCCAAAAACCGTTTCAATTCTATCATTCAGCAATTGCCAGAATAGTTGAGACTGTTGACAATCCCAGAACAGATGTACTATTGTCTCCTTATAAAGTTTACAAAAAGTACACAAATCATTTTCCCTAATATTAATTTTGCGTAAATAAGAATTTGTTGCAATAATTCTATGATTAATTCGAAATTGAAACCATCGTAATTTTGTATCCTTCATAATGAAGATCGGTAGTTTATAAACTTTTCCCCACCATACTGGTGATTTTTCACCTATTATTAATTCCCATTTTCTTTGTGATTTTACGTCTAAATTTTTTATTTTTCCCCAAAAAGTTTTAGCTATATGATATGTGCCTTTAGATGTTTTGACTAATAGCAAAATGTGTTCGGGGATGAACGGTAACACAGTTTCCTGAACCTCTACATGTACACAGTTCTTCTTAAACAATTTAGTAATTGAGCTCCGTATTCCTAAAAAGCCTATATAACAAGGTCTAAGGCCAAATTTCTCACAAAACTGGGCGTAATCAATCAACCTTCCATCATTATTCAAAAAATCGTAAGCATATAAAACACCTTTCTGTGCCCATCTCTTATAGAATACTGGCGCTCTACCAACTTGAATTAAGTTGTTGTACCATACAGGCTGATATATACAGTTATGAACATTTACATTGAAACATTGTACATATTCTTTCCAAAATTGAAAAACCTCGCTCCAAAATTTATTATATATTTTCGGTACCAAAATGTCCAAAAAATAACTGCCATATACGAAAATTTCATTTAAACTATCACCAAGACTCTCTCGTAGTAAAGTTTGCCAGGTGGTAGTCCTGCTGTATAATATTCTTCTCACCCATGTAATTTTTAAAGATTTATTAAATATTAATAAATCGACCATGCGCAGGCCCCCTCCGCTGTAATCTTGCACCATAATGTTTCTAGCCACTTTATCAGGAACATCACCCCAAATAAACCGAAACAAACGAGAATTTAACTTTTTCAAGAAATCTCCTTTTGGGGTGGGGAGACTAGTTAATAAATGTGTTATTTTGGATATGATCAACTGCTTTACCACAACAATTCGTCCATTCACGGTGAGTTTTCGCCTTTTCCAATTCTTAATCAAATATTCTATTTCTCTCAGTTTGGGGGAAAAATTCTCCTCGACCATTTTGTCCAGGTCTGTACAAAATATTATTCCCAATAAACTCATTTTATCTGTCCAGTTCAAATTTTCATCGTTACAAATTCTTTCATCTGAACCACGTTTCGAGCCTATCCACATAGCTTGTGTTTTATCTATATTAATAACAAGTCCGGATATTCTTGAAAACTTTCCCAATAGGGCCAGGGTGGATCTCAAGGAACGCTCAGAGCCATCAAGTATAATTGTCGTATCATCTGCATATTGAGACAATTTATATTCCACATCTTCTTGATAAATCCCCACCACTTCATGTTCTGAACGAAGCATGATTCCAAAAATTTCTACACATAGTAGGAATAAATAGGGAGAAAGAGGATCACCTTGACGACACCCTCTACCTAACATAAAAGAAGGTACGTGTCATATGCCCATTAACGGATACCTGCGAAAAAACATTGTTATAAAGAGTTGTGACCCAGTTTTGAATAGAAGGCCCAAAATTGAACATTTGTAATACTTTATGTATAAATTCCCAAGACACTGAATCAAAGGCCTTTTCAAAATCTATAGATAATATCATCCCAGGTACATCCTTTTCTTCTGCCATGGCTATAATATCGTAGATTAACCTAGTATTTTCCCCTATAAACCGGCCCGATAGAAACCCCTTTTGATCCATATGAATTAAATTATCAAGAACTTTTTTGATGCGACCTGCTATACAAGCTGATGCAATTTTATAAGTACAATTTAACAATGTTATTGGCCTCCAATTTTTTAAGTGATCCCTAGCTTTTCCATCTTTCGGAATCATGGTTATTATTCCAGTTCGCTGCGTTATAGATAATTCCCCCTTTCGATAGCCCTCATTCACTGCCCTAAGCCAAAATCTCCCTAAATCTATCCAAAAAATTTTCAAGAACTCCGCACTAAATCCATCTGATCCGGGACTCTTATTATTCTTCATTTTTTTTAATATAGTTAGGGCTTCACTATACAATATAGAACCTTCCATCTCGTCCGCAACTTCCGTTGACAACTTTGGAAAATCATATTTTTCAGCAAAACTTTCTATGTCAAATTTTTCTAATAGAGTATCTTTCGATTTGTACAAGTTCTTATAAAAGTCGTGAATTAAAGACTGAATCTTATTTGGATCCTCAACTATTCCGTCATCACTGCTAAGTCTTGAAATACTTTTGTTTACAAAATTTCTCTTCTCCAAGGAACAGAAATACCTACTGGGTTTTTCACCATGTTCAATCCATTGTGCCCTTGATCTTATCAAAACTCCGTCCATTTTAGTTTTCCGTATCAACTCCAGCTCTTTTTTTAGAATCGAGCAGTGCCTCGTTCAATATTGTGTCTGCATCTTCATCAACTATTCGTTCTAAAATATTAACAGTTTTCTCCAACTCATTTTCTTTACTTATTCTCTCTCTCTTCTTTTTAGCTGAATAGGGAATGGTTTTAGATCGAATATTTAACAGAAGAGTTTCAAAAAACAATTGGTCCGAAATAGAGAGTTGTAAGTCTTGATTAGGTATATTTTCCACAGGTATATTTTCCACAGATTCTCTAACATAAGGACTAGCCGCATATTGTTCTTTTGTTTTCAATATTTCTTCTTTGACAATCTTACAGTACGCAGGATCCGATAAGAGGGAGTTATTAAATTTCCAGGGACCTTTTCCTGATTTCACTGTATTTAATTTCAATTCTAAAGTAATCATAGAATGGTCGGTTCTATAGCCAGCGAAAGTATCCGCTTCTACAACACTGTTTAAAAGTTCCTCCGAGATTAGAAAATAATCTAGTCTGGCTTGTTTCACAGGATTTCGTCGTCTCCAAGTAAATCTACGGGTTGTAGGATTGTATATCCGCCATGGGTCACAAAGGTTATATTCACTTTTCAACAAAAGAAGTTCCTGTCTGGACTTGGGATTATTAATTGCTACATAATTGAAATAGTCTAAACCTGGATCTTGAACTAAGTTGAAATCTCCACAAATTATATAAAAAGCATTATCTATCTCATCCATTTTTTCCTTAAGTGTACTATAAAAGCTGGGTGTATCTTCATTAGGTCCATACAAATTGACTAAGGTCAGTCTATATCCATTCACACTGATGTCTAGTAATAAGCAGTTTCCCTTGTCATACTTAATTTCACGATGAACATTAAATTCAAAATTTTTATTAAACAGAATTGCAACACCTCTGGAATTTGATGAAACCGAATTAAAGTAACCATCGCAACCCCATTCAATTAAAATATCCTCAAATTCACTTTCCATAAAATGAACATCCTGAAGACAACACACTGCATATTTTTTACCTTGCAGATAATTGAAAACATCTTTACGTTTCTCAGATCCACCCAGGCCCTGACAGTTCATGCTAATAATACTTAAATTTTCCATGACAAAAATTGTTTTTTTTTTAAAGACTTGTTCACGAATTGTTTACTACGTAAATGCATATTCCACCAGCCTGTGGAGACCCATACTATAGTATACCAAGGCTCCATATAACGTAATTTACCTGTATACAATAAAATATTATTATTGAACAAACTCGGAAATATATATAGATAGAAAGGCAAGCACAGAGCTATACAATTCGGCCTCACGGAGAAAAATAGAGACCGACCTCCTTTGTCCAAATAGGACAAAAGGAAACAATAAAAAAGACTCGCGACTCCCAGACACATCAATCTGACAGCCTGTCTGGTTGGAGGGGTCGCCACGCATATAACCTTCATATAACATTACACCAAATTGTCGAACGGGTGTTGCTATACACAAAAAGAAATACATTCATATTGCAAGTCGACAGTCTCAGCCGGCATATTGGATCAAATCCTACAATCTAGATCATCTACTTCTAATCATTTGAAGTTACATTTACTGTAATAACTCATTGGAGAATTGTATTAGCATGTAAAACGCTAGCATGATCAATTCCTATCAGTCTGGTATAGTTAATAATCGCATATACCTGTACCGAATTCTAACATTGTTCAGTTGTAAACAATTGTGGTATTTAAGATCAATTCGTTGAAACGTTTTAACCTAGAAGACTCTACTTGCCAAATTACTGTCAGCCAACCGTTAACTTCAGTCCACATATTCCACTTTAGCAAACATATTGCTTCTGTATGATCTTATTGAATACAAATAAGCGGAGATTAACTACAGATCTGCAACTACAGACCAAGGGATAAAAAAATAATATTTAATTATTCATTGAGTCAATTGATTATTTTCTTCATTTTTTTATCATCAATTTATGTTCATTCTCAAGTGTCAGCTGATAAAATTCATGCCTGTAATATGTAACAATGGGCCAGTTAGAGTTTAATCACTTGTTTTTCCCATTCTGTATTGAAATTAATTACAAGCAATCCATTACATTACTGTTATTTAAATCCAGAAATCACATCATTAAATGTAATATAATCTATCTTTTCAATATGAACTTATTTAATCCAGACATCAGTCATCCTAATGTCATAATATAATAAATGTTCCTGTTCAGATAGACTTGATAAATGACAGATAATCTTTGCCTGTTCTTGGCCCAAGATTGATTATTTGCTTACTGTGATGTAGTATTTTTTCGTCTCAATAAAATATCAATATATCTGTAATGACCTTAGTCTGTATACCTGTAATGAACTCTAGTCTTGTTCAGCTGTAAAAAGTTGACCATTAGGCGTTAATACATAAACAGTTTAATCTGGAAAACTATATTTACTAGGCTGCTATTAGCCAACAATTGATTTCAGTCCAGATACTCCAACATAATATTTCCATACAGAACTACAGATCTGCAATTACAGTTCTAGGAATAAAATTCAACATTTGATTATTGCATTGAGCCAAATTAATTGATTATTGTCCTCATTTCTATCATCAACTAAAGTTTGTATTTATTCTCAAATGCCAGCTGAAAATTCATGTTTTTATCTTGTTCTGTGACATTGGGCAAACAGTGTTTTCGTTCTTGTCATGGCTGTAATATCAGCTGTAATGTCAACATTGAAACAATCACTGTCCTTTATCTGTTTCAGTATGTCAAATATCGTTTCACGACGCAAATCAGAATCACACGATTTTTAATTTAGCAGATTAATAGCAATGTATTATTGTCCAGGTGAAAAAGATATACCTACATATTGTTATTTTCACGGGATATCAGTGTCGTACTTTTTCCAAGCATCGTGAACACTTTTCCGAGTTTCCAGCCAGACGAACGCTCCTTTTTCCTTTATACGTGTGTGAAGTTGTCTCTCTTCACGGATTTTGTACGCCACGGAAGCAAGCTTACCGCGTTTCTGTCTCAGTACCGGCGGCAGGTCCGATCTTACCGACATTTTCCGCCCCCTCAAATTCACAGCTGCCTGGTAAAACGCCTCGCGGTCCTCCCATAGAACAAAGACCACAATTATCATTTGCCCCTCCGCCGTTGGCTCTTCTCCCCGCTTTGGTAGCCTATGGGCATGTTTGATCAGCATGGTATTAGCTCTCTCTTGTGGTAACTTCAAATCTTTTTCGGCGAAAGACCGTACTTTCCTTATTGTTTCGACAAAAGAAGATTCATATCCGGGTACACCATACACAAGCAAATTATATTTCCGGTCATAGACTTCTTGAGCCAAAGTTTTATTTTGTACTTCGACAATATCAGCCTCGGCTTTGGTGACTCGTCTATCCAAAAGTTCGACCTTTTTCTCAAATTCTGGAAATTTGTTGAGAACGTCATCAATGCGGCCGTCAATTTTAGTATAAAGCCTGCTCTCCATTTCGGCCAGCAATTTCCTTAAATCAGACATGGTAACAGTTTCTGAGCCTGCCATTGTCGTTGAGACCGGTTCTGTAAGTAGGTCAGCCTGTGGATTTTCAAATTCAGCAGGAGTGTCTACGGCTTTACAACTACGTGTCATATACCGTGCAATTTCTCCAGTTGCACCTTCATTCGAGCTGTTATTATTCTTACTCTTATTCTTATTCCTACTAATATTGGGTTTTGGCATAATATCCGTTCTTCAGACTTGGTATACTAGCGTAAAACAAACATATTTGTGCAGCGATCCCCCCGTACACCTGCTCACGCCGCCATCTTACCGGAAGTAAGCATTTCTCAATTAGATGGGTTTTTTTTAAAATTTATTTTTGAACATCACAGACAGCATGTTATACTGTACAGATTAGATAGACTATTGTCATCCTGGCCCTGATAACATGGTAGCCTATGGTGATGTGTTGTCCTTACATAAAAAAGCTGGACTTTTTAATGTCTTTTTATCTAGCAAGTAAATCAATGAAAACCCAAGAAGATTCTGGTTGAGGCCATGGGCCATTAACTCCAAATCTTTTGGACATAATGATTATATCTCAAGAACAAAACATTCTCGCAAACTTTAACTGGGCTCACATCAACTAGAGGATGAATGGATTTGTTTGTTCTTCTACCCACCTAAATCCAAAATGACCATTTACCTCAATTTTTTCAGGCCATGGTCTTACTTGACAGAAGAGAAATATTTAACTCAATCACTTATGTATATATTTACACAATATTTAATTCATAAACATTTATGCATAAATGTCATTAGTTCAAAATGGAACTCTTTCTGGTTGTGTAGTACAAAGAACAGCGTAAGGCCATAAAAAGTTAATTAATTGTTTCTCAAGTGGGGTTTTTTTTTTCAGGAGCGGGCGGGCGTTTTTTTTTTTTATTTTTTATTTTTTTTTCAATGAAGGATGCGGGCGGTTTTTTATCTTTTTTTTTTTTTTTTTTTACAAGCCGGGAAGACCATATATGTTTAAACACATGCAAAATGAAATATTCTATGAAATAAATGCAATTTTCACTCAAACTGGACTTCTGTTTTATATTGTGATATCCATTGTTTAATGTCATGGATGGGGGGCGGTATGAGGAATCAGATGATGCAAGATGAAATCATATTCAAAAAAATAAACTTTTATTGATCCAATCCAGTTTCTTGTACATCTATTTTATATCTAAGAAAATGGCCAAACAAATCAACTGTTTCTCCGATTGTGGCCTGAAGTGGGATGGAATCTCCGTCCTGCTTAGATTTTCCAATTGTACACGATATCGCGTCGTCGAAATCTGGGCATCGGGTGATACCGGTCACCTCGTTCAGGACCTCGATCACGGTGGCACTTGGGCTAACCTGTATAATTGTCCAGTCCTTCAGCATGTTAACCGCCCCACGTTCTCGACATTCAGCAATGTATGCTGAAACCAGCATTGTGAAAACGGATAAAAAATGCGGTAAAAATACAATCACAAATTTCATTTCATTGGACCCATTTCCGATGAATTGTTTAAACTCGGCAAAGAGCATAATCAAAAGCATAACCGACGCTGGAACCGGAGACTAGGATGAAAATATTTCTTTAATTTACAGCCTTTCGTGTTGAAATGTGCACAATTTATGACGAAGATTTTAATAAATAATGTTATGATAAATATACTATTCGCTATTTATAAAATTACGATAACGGAGAAGCGAAATTTACATAATAAAAACATACGGCAATCCGCTTCCGCTTATATTCAGGTCTGATTTTTGTATATGCGCAGTTTGGTTTGAAACTGGAACGAGTTCGCGCAACTGCCGGTTGTAAACTATTTTGTGATCGATACGATCATGGCGATGACATCTCTGTACGTATTAACGCATTTTTCTTTTTTACAAACGTAGTAAAACACCATTTTTGGGAAACGAATAGACATTACAACGAATAAACACAGTTTACAAGCACATTTACACATGCAATAAAAAGAATGGGAGCGGACAGTATGCCAGGGATGCGGCGGATTTTTTTTGTTTTTTTCAAAAAGTGAAAAAAAAGTGCCCAGCGGGAGAGAAATCGAGGATGCGGCGCCACTTGAGAAACAATTAATTAACTTTTTATGGCCTAAAATAATGCTTATTCCATTAGCCCCCATATAAAAAAAAATTCAAAAAAAAAAAAAAAATCCCTACCTACCTACCCTATTTTTTCTGATGCATGTTACCGGAAACACAGGATTTTTTTTTTAGGCCTTACTAATATCAACTTTCAACACTGTTTCATTTGGTCCTGAATTTTCAAGGAAAAACTAGGCCCATGGGCATATATAGAAAGGTGGTTCAGAAGATAAACAGTGTTGATTGAGGGTTGGGACAGATAGTTACCATCCATCGCAAGTGAACTTTTCTTTGCATAATCTAGATTTTATTGCACTGTACTTCCATTTATAAATAAGTATTTTGTAATTTATGGCTCACAGGAAAAATAGTTTTTAACTGATTGTTATACCCGAGTATCATTTTCAGTGAGTCTGTCACTATTGATTGACTCAGGCTGCAATAGTGGAGACAGTAAAACTCAAAAGAATAGCTGCTTCCTGAATAGCAGATTTCTTTCTCAGAGTTTCAATTCAAAATAGTATCTATTTGTTTGAAAAAGCTCCCCAAAAAACACACGAAAAACTGGCCATAATACCAAGCTGATCCATATGTAGTGGTACTAATATTATACATATACCCGGTACTGGTACTGAATGAAAGTATTAGAACACATGAGTGCTGATGAAACAACAAGTGGCAAGACATCCATCTCAGAATATTTCAGTTCTCAGACATGCCAGATACATGTAGTATTATTTCTAAGTTTAAGTTCAATTGATTCATTAATTTCACAACATACATGTACATTGTACATATATTCCTAACACCAGTCCATGTGATGACCTAGTTTTAGCTTGACCACTTCATCAGAAACTAGACCCAGCATAGACACATGTACAGCCCCTAGAGCTATGGTAGGGCAGCTCTTTACACATGTACATGTTGCCTCCTGAACTGTATTTCTCTGAGCTGAGGTCAATCTTTGGAAGAGTGACCAAAGCAGGCTTCCATACTTTAGTGCGTATTAATCTGATATCTTGAAGGAAAACAATCAACAGAGTATTATTTAATACAGGAAAGGGGTCAAATACATGCTAATTGACTATAGGCCTACAAAGCCTGTCAACCACTGAAGGATAACTATTCTGGTCTGAGAAAGAATAAATAATTTGGAACTATTTTCATACGTGTACTTCGGACAACCCTAAAATCAGAAATTTTCTAGATCTGATAATAAAGGTGAGACAACTCACCTTTCTAAAAAAGCATAGAGGATAAGATAAGATACATAGGATAATCTTTATTTAGAGTCGGGTTTACGAACATATAACACTAGCCCATGGAGGCTGTTTTAAAACAAAGAATTTTCATAACTAAAGAAACATATTAAAATAATTTACAAATACAAAATATTAAAAAAGTTTTCCTTCTACATGTTTGAGATAGCATACCATTTTTTCAGCAGCTGATCCAGACTTCTTTGCTTTGTGGCTTCGAGTTCCGTGGACAGCATAAGGGAAATAACTCATGAAGTACTCCCGGAAATCCTTCCCATAAGTTTGTGCAAGCCAGGCATTCTACAATTAGACAATGCAAATGAAGAACAGTTCATAATAATCAATCACTCAATGGAACAATAAAGATACTAATCATCTACACTGACGCAAGTCCTAAACTCTCCGAACAATTATATATATTTTATAATCCAATTGTTTCCAGAAATTTTCCAGGCCCTTATGGACAAAATTATAAAGTTCAAGGCCTGGGAAATGTCACTTTGTCTTTGATTGTCAAGGACATCCTTGTTTTCAAGTCGCCATGCTGACCCTGTAACAATGCCATCAATTATTTTTTTATGAAAACTCCAGTGCATCATGGAATATTTTTCAGTTTGGAACCATTTCAATGATCAATTCAAATTTTCAAAAAAGTAAACAAGAGCCCAGGTGCTTCCATAAATACCTGCACAGTGGATAGATTTAATACTTGTGATCCCAAATTTAAATTTTGGTATGGATTTGCAGATGCATAATTTTGGTGCACAATGATAGCTTCTTGTTTGTCGCAATCCATATCCGAGGAGTGGAGATATCACATGGAGGACTGAAGTTAATAGACAGACAGACGAAAGGACAAACACCTTGAAATCAAGTTTCTATTATGCATTGGTTTGAGGTATACTTAAAATTCCACACTCCTTTACTGAAGTATATAGCCCAGACTATGTTCAACTATTTCCTGATATTCAGACTACAGTGACCTTGACCACTGCATGACCCTTTGACCTCAAAATCAATAGGTTGCTTTTTTGTCATGAGTTTGAAGTACACCATGAATTATAGCATGGACATAACAATTTTCACAGATTTCCTGTGTTTTTCAGTCAGCGACCTTGACCTTCGTTAAAAGTTAACAGATGAACAGACAGAACATGTTATCATGTAATATACAACCTTGTCTTACGATGAGCATATAAAACTGTCCAGCCAATCACAGTTTTCCTATAAAGATCGCTTAGGATTACTCAATGAAAGTCATCTTTATACATAAATCGACTTCTCCATTCACTCTTGGAATCAGCCTTGATACTAGATCAGCCCACTGGCAACTGGCTCTGTTCAAAAGAATTTTAAAATACACACGAAACCTCATTGACCTCGAATCCATTTGAATTTTGAAACTTGCCATTATTGATTTGCTGTCATATGTATCTGGCCACACCTACCACTGTATTAGGAGGAGTGATGTAAATACTGAGAGAATACGTCACCATACAAACATTCGCTGTGTATGTTCTGATTGGCTCGTGTCTGATTTGTAGATAAAATTTATAGATGTGCTTTAAATGCTTTTAGTGTTGTGATCTATCAAGGTCAATTCAAAGTGTGATCGGAGAAGTCTTCTTAATGAAGATGAATGAAAATGGGTGTACTTGCTGTTATCTGGTTATCTGAATCGTTGTCACTGTCCACGTATCGCCATAGCAACTGGATCACATTCAGCACATTTCCCATCACTCCTAGCGCATCCGCAGATACCAGGCCTCCTAGAAATGAAAAGAAATATATTTCTGACCAACATTGACTGACCAAAAAGATTTTGGCATGATATGAGGGAGATCAAATGTGCTGGAGAGAATCATCATAATTTGGGGGTGATTGTAATATTAGAATATTCACCATAATACCACACGTTCTGATGACTACACAGCAAATATAGGAATAAATAGAAGAGTTTTTTGGTGAAAATATTTGAACTTATAGAAAAAAATGCGAGTCCAGGTGTGTAAAAATAAGACAGTTGACATGTTATTTTAGGCCTTAAAAATAAGACAGTTGACATGTTATTTTAGGCCTTGGCATTGACAAGAACAACTTCTAGAGGCACAGGCAGCTTTGAGTAAACAGACAGCCTTTCAACATGTTCAAGATAAAATGGAAAATCAAGGGGGGGGGGGGGGAGCCCGGTTATAGAAATTCCAGGGTTTATGTCCATGGTCGACTAGAAATCCCTGGAAATAGGCTGGAATCCCTGGAATTATGCTGGAAACCATGGACAATGTCCATGGTCACATTATTCTGGACCCTGGAAACCATGGACAGTGTCCATGGACAGCATGGAAAATGTCCATGGACAGCATGGACGATGTCCATGGACACCGTGGAATTACAGGAATTCACCACTTCTTCAGCATGGAAATTGGACTTAGAAAAATTATAATCAAAATAGGCTGGAAAAAGCATGGAAATTGTGGACTTGTGGAAAAAAAAAGAATATGCATTGCAAGCTGCATTGTTTCTTGTTTTAATAAAATGGGCAGTAAATTTATCGATCTAGGAAACCAAGATGGTAAATCGGTGAAGATACCGTCTAGTGGTAACACTGAAAAAATGTGTGTGATCTGTTTATTGTTATTCTCCGAGATCTTCTATAACAATCCATTGACAACAATTCTGCTTTTTTGATTTAAAATTGATTGGCCTTTGGTTCACAGATATTTACAATCTTTGATATTTGGTTCATACTCCATGTAAGAATCACGAGACAATGCATACAATAGCCAAGTCTGGGGACAACAATGTGTCTAGACTTGTGCATTTGATATTTCCATCTTCCAACAAACCAGACTATTCGGCAGGAATATATGCAGAATTTTCTGGAGAAGAACGTTTACCATGAACCTTATTCTTATTCGGATAGCTTAACCTTATTTGCATAGCTTCCTACCACACTATATTGTTTACTATGGTCCCCAATTCTAATTGTAATTGCAAGGGGCATTACACTTTTATTTCAGCAGTGACTTGTGCAATCTTTTTCACTAATTTCACCAACTTTAGTAATATCAGACGGTGGTATGTTAATTCGACATAAAAGACTGAACTGCCCAAATTCCAAATATGAATCATCCTCAACCCTGCCTATATTGGTCCAAACATGCACTTGTAAAAATTGGTAACAAGATTTGTCATCACCAAAATGAACAATTGAAACCACAGTACCAGGTTTAACTACTTTACTCGCCACATACAACATGTAACCATCTGGGTCATCTAAACACGGTACTGACCCTGGGATCGTATGTATCCATTTTCAGCCTACTTTCTTTAACTATACAAGGGAATTCCCCGGAATCAAATCCACGTCATCAGCCAATCAGCTAAACTCAAACGACGTAACCTGCCATTTTTACCCCTCGGGAAAATTTTGCCCGAAGGGTATTGTCGTCGTCGTCTGTCCGTCTGTCTGTCTGTCCGTCGGTCTGTCCATCTGTCTGTCTGTCCATCTTTCTTGTGAACACGATATCTCAAGAAGAATTATAGCCAGGCATTTTAAATTTATACCATGTATGTATCTGGTGAAGGGTCGGAAGCCTATTGAAAATGACCGACCTTGACCATTTTTTTCAAGGTCAAATTGCAGTTTGAATGTAGATTTGATGCTGCTATCACCATATCTCTTACAGTATTATAGCTTGCCCTTGTACATTTTGTTCATTGATGTACATGTATCTGGTAGTTGACCAGTTGCCTAAAAGTTGAATCTGCTTCACAGTAATTGGGGTTATGTGGAATAGGAAATTCTAATATTCAATCATTTGGTTGTGTGTTTATCTACACTGCTATAACCAACTTGCCATCTTCAATACACACAATTCAGTATATTGTCATAGATACATGTAAACTGTAGCCTGAACACATATCCTATTTCACATTTTAACATTTCATCACAGACCACATCAGGCTTCAAATTCAGGTCAAATTTCTCACTTGTGGTGAAATGTCCTGCAAACCCAGCAGAATGAAGTGGTATGGTCCAACACATTAGTATGTGTGTGCAACAATAACCAAAGTTTACTTAGTGTCCAACAAAGCCATTCTGCATGCTATCCAAGGAATTTAATCAATTTATGTTTGGACATTTTGTGGGTATCATGTAAGTTACTTTACTTTCATTACTGTTCAGTTTACTAATTCAAATCCCTGTACCATATTGTTTGTTATTCAACAGACCAATTTCTTTACTGATTTTAATTGTTTAAGTTTTGCGCTACTGATAGTAAAACAGTACTGAAATTGTAAGATTGGGTCTCAAACTAAAAGCTAGTGAACTATCTGGTAGTGTGAATCCAAATCCAAATGAAAATGTGTTATACATGTACATATCTCACATTTGACAAACAAACATGGTTGCAATTAAGATTTAATCAAAGAAATTTCATTAAAATTATTGGATCTAAGTATTTTACAAAATTAGCTTGAAGAAAGGCCTTCCTGGTGTGAACTGTTTTCTTTTGGGAGTTAATCAAGTGTATGGAAACAGAGCTCACATCTAGCATTGACTCAACAGTGACATGTTTAAACAGTATTAATTTACTTTCTTCGGGTAGAATTTATTTTGATAAAGTAACTTTGATCATGATGTGAAAATATGAGCACATATTTGAAGTTTTCCTCCATTGTTTTTCCCGTTCGAATATTGACTATATATCACTTTGGGATATAATTTAAGCAAAAACATTGTATTTATAAACAAAATGTGTCTAAATATTTCTTGTCATTTCAAATCTTTCTCCATTTTGATTCTCTGATTAGGGGATACAGAATCACTGCCACGAAGTGTGTCGCATCGAGCATCAGCACATTAACTCCAAAACCATTCATTTAATCTCGTCACTTCAAATCTTCAACATATTCTCAAATAGCTATCCACTGTCAAATTTTGAGACCAGTTTTAATTTTCAAGGCCACAGCACCATAAAAGTCAGAAGCACTGCAAAATTCAGTTTATTCATATTTCTCATTTCCCATGTCAATATCAGAAATAAAAAAAAAACTCTCAATTTAAGTTGCCTCAAAGTTTTACTGAATTGGGCAAATAGCTCTATCAGCATTTAAAAACTCAGACCACTCAGCAAAGTTTATTTTATGTTTTCTTTAAATCTAACCTGATTGCATTGGTGAGCTTATATGTCTGCTTAGGAACAAAGTTCTACCAGAAGGATTTGAAATAATGGCTGAATTAAGATAGAAGATCATACTTGTATATTAGTATATTGATTTGTAAGTTCTACTTCAAACATTAAAAAAATGTTTAATTGGTGGGAGATGTCATGTACATATGAATCGGGGAACATATTCATCGACGACATATACCAAGCCATTTTCCATGAAGGTAAATATGTTGAAGCCATTAATATAGAATCTGATCAGATGTGTACAAAATATATTAGTACATGTCCCCATCAAGCACATCATTGGCATGAATGATCTGAATTTTCATATTCAAATTTCAGCGAAGATAAACAAAAAGTAAAACAGCAATGTCAAAGACTAAGAAGCAAAGTGCAGACATACATGTAAGAAGGAAAGTTACCAGAACCTCAGTGCAAAATTTTCCAATCTGTCAAGGCCTTGGCAAAAGCTGACCTTGCTCAACTTCCTGTGTATTTCCCATATGAGAGAACTACAGTGAACCATACGAGATAACATTTTTGTTAATCTAGTTCTAAAAATACACTGATATATAATGCATGCTTGCTGGGTGTAGACAATGACTGATAGCCGAGGGGTATTGGTGCTGTCCCACCTGTTCTTCAGAAACTTATTCACTAAACTCAATAATGAGCAGGTTGTTTACAATGTTCTGTGATGTAATGTTCTGAGACGTTCCAAAGTGATTTGGAAGGGCTCCTGCACATTTCTGCAGCTGAAGGTCTACTGCAAAGACTTGTGCCCATTTTGCCAAAGTGTGATAATTGTATTTACACACTGACTCTATTGTGTAACCGGGGTTTTTCTTTTGCCGTAATGACCCGGCGCAAATCCGGGGTAATATTTGACATGAACACCGCCCTAGTTTCAAGAGACACACTGACTTCTTTGTCTGGCATGGGCATTCGTCTGCGTGAATCGCCTGGTCGCCTTCAGGAATTAGCAGGTTTTCATGTAGAAATAAGTGGGTGAGTGTTAAAGTAATTTATTAACCCGTACCCGGTGTTCAAGTGATTTATCAAACATTTTAAGATTAATCATTGAAAGAACGAACAATGTCCGTTGAAGTGTGCGACGGGAGATAACTCGTATGAAAATGATACAAAAGCCTTTTGATATCGAACTTTCAAGTGAAATTTCGAGAAACACAAGCTCAATTCATCTTCACATTTCAAGTTAAATGCTACACTAGCGTTCCGTCACGTGTAGTGTTCGACTTGGATATGCGAAGATGGCTCAGTTGAGCACCACTAAATCACAAGTCAGCTTTGATAAATGTCAGTCAAATACAGAATTACTTTCCATTATTGGAGTGACAAGCTACATGTATCGTTATAGGATCTGCATGGATTTACGCCATGTAAATATCACACTTTGGTTTATTTTGCTGCCAGTCACATACCTTCTTGTCGAGTGACACCAGCGTCGTCGCGGTCGTGCATTCTTGCTGTAGTTTCACTGAATCCCGTCACAATTCCTTTTTGTGAGCGTTACATTATATGCCTTCTGATATACATACATTAAAACAGCGACTGCCTCAAATATAGGTCTAATCTTTGGTTGTCGCCTGCTGAGCGTTGATTGCAGACTAAGCAGTCAAAATATGACGCGTCTGTATGTCGTAACGCATCAATTTTCTGCCGTACGTATATGTGTGGGTACAAGTCAAATGTGTACCGGTAAACGTGAATTTCTGTCAGACATTCCCTTAATTATAGGCATAGTATGAGATCATGCGTATGAACATAGGGATATGTAATTTGTATGTCTGCATATTTTGCTTCATATGCGTTTCACGTAATGTAGATTGTGACACGTATATATATCAATTACATATATCTTTTTGTTACAAATCTTTGTAACGATAACGTGAGAGTTACGGACCAGTCAAACGGGTTGTGGAAGTTATGTTTCGTATGCAAATGTGTTGTTTGTCCTGAAACAACCATGATGTGTTACACAATACGGCCATTGTGTAAGTTATTTATCGCCTTCGACATCGGGGTACATGCAGAATGAACACTCACACCAGTCCGATTTAAATACCTCGGTCGCAAAGCGACCTCGGTATTCAAATCGGACTGGTGTGAGTGTTCATTCAGCATGAACCCCTCTGTCTCAGGCGATAACTATTACATATACTGTGGAATTCCTGATAATGTAAAATAGTGTCTTTTAGTATTCCATTAATAAGCTGACAATGAATATATTCGAGTGTAGTAAGATGTATAGCCACAAAAATGGCATTGAAAACAAAACAATTATCTTGACAATTTGACATCAATAAATTAAACTAGAATGTGGCCTAACATACATTGATCCATATAATCATAGCAATTATTCATTTCATACAGTTGTTTAATATACAAAATGATTATTCTTATGTCTCATGACTGAATCTAGTGCCTGCATGTATGGAGTCAGAAATCCAGATATATTCTGCTACATGAATCAGTTGCCAAAACCAGTTGATCTGCAGCAATACTGTAGAAAACATGGAAAAACCCTGGACAATTCCATGTTGAGGGCTGGACATTGTCCAGCCTCACAACCATGGAAACCCTGGACAATGTCCAGCCCCCCTCGTCCATGGAAGCCCTGGACAATGTCCAGCCTCCCTCGTCCATGGAAACCCTGGACAATGTCCAGCCTCGTCCATGGAAACCCTGAACAGCTCGTCCATGGAAACCCTGTACAATGTCCAGCCTCGTCCATGGAAACCCTGTACAATGTCCAGCCTCATCCATGGAAACCCTGGACAACCATTTCCTGCCTTCCTCAAAACAAATTTTCATACCGTGGATTCAGAGCATGGAAAACAGTCCGAATACTCCAGACTTTTTCCATGCTTTTTCCATGGAAACCCTGAATTTCTATAGCCGGGAGGGGAGGGGACTCTCTCTCCTTCGAAAAGGAGGTCTGGGGTACTCCCCAAGAATTTTCTGAAAAGTCAGATGTTTTCATAATGAAACTGATCCATTTGACCAAAAATATAGAAATTATACATGTTGGAGTTTCTAAGAAAATATAGGAGATTGTCAAAAGTATAGGAAAATATAGGAGCCCCATGACCCCCATACTAAATGTATGAATGGTCCAGAGAAGAAATATGAAGCTATATGTACATGTAACATATGACTTTTCCTTGACACATGTACACAGATGTCGGTAGGGTGGCTATGACCCTCTCAGAGACCAAACGTACATGTATGTTACCCCTCTAAAGAAATCCTGCTCATGCCCTGATGTTTCCAATCAATCATTAGTGACATCACTAAGCGACCTACTAACCAATCACTACTAGGATTCCCCCATCAGGGAGCATAGCATAAATCGGAACGTGATTTTTGTTCCAGTGGAACGAGAGTATGCCCACTGTTGAACGTTCCAGTAACTCGGAACATTCGGCAGGAATGTTCCACCTACCAGGACCGTTCAGCATGAAGGTACCCGAATGTTCTGAAGCACCTGAACATTCTGATGCACCCAAACATCCTTGTATCTAAAACCATAATGTTCGACAGTAACGTTCCCTCTGTACAGAACGTTCAAGGGAAATGTTCCTCTAATGTGGAACGTTCCAGTAGCTGAAAACGGAATGTGCCTGCATCCAATAACATTCTGATTTTTGCTACGCTCCCTTATGTCGGAGATGTTTTTGGCGACTATTTAAGGATCTTGACACTCTATCATTCGGTCATCCAAAAATTATAGATTCCATTTTTCACTTACCGTGTGCATGACTGTCCTGGGTGTCCTCAGTCAGACTTGGTGCGGACTCGATCCAGCATTCCAGCAGTAGAGGTACCAACGTTGTGACGAAGGTCTTCAGCTCTGTGTCATGT
This sequence comes from Hanleya hanleyi, assembly GCA_036873755.1. Taxonomy (NCBI): domain Eukaryota; kingdom Metazoa; phylum Mollusca; class Polyplacophora; order Lepidopleurida; family Hanleyidae; genus Hanleya; species Hanleya hanleyi. Next base: position 81,594 of record JAVTVY010033557.1, read on the forward strand.
GACATTTCCCTGCTCACATGAAAGCTGGACTGATTTGACCTGTTTCCAAATAAAGAATAATCCAAATATTGAGCATAAAATGTAAGCTGGAGCACCAGGAGGCTGAATATATTCAACTAGATTGTCATGCCAGTCACAGGAGTGAGTGACTAGAATTTAACGTCGCTTTCAATAATATTTCAGCTATATCTCGACGAACCAACTAAGAACCACCCAGCCAAGTTGCGTTCCTTCTACATCAAATAAGAACTCTTTGAAGGAGCATGAAACCAGACACCCTCCATCCACCCTATAAAACACTAAGGACAGCACACAAGACACAGACAGGACGCTTACATGGTGCAATAAAGACAAGTGATATTACAGTGCTAGACATCACATTATCAAGTTCCTGTTGCTTCTCAGCAAAATGCATTGAACATGTTGAAGCAACAGAAACCTGGCCATGCCCACCAACCACCCACCCAGTCACAGTACCTTACACAGACAGTGGGAAGTCACAGTTTGTTGGGTGATAGTTGTGAACTGACCAAGGACACAATCTGTTCACGTCGAGGGCAGTTATACATTCTCGAAGGCAGTTTACAACCCCTATCACCCAAACAAAGTGATGACAACGTTATTAATATCATTATCCAGTCTTTCGTGTTTGTACAATTCATGAGATTCTGATCACTCTCCTAGACTTTGTATTCCAAGAGTAATAAATGTATTGCGAGAACTCGATCTTGTCGGTATTACTCTTCAAGCTCCATTTTCCAGCTCCTGGTGGGAAAGTTATACAAGTGATGGGGCTCCTTAAAAACAAGAGACTGGTTATCAATATGTATGGAATTCTCCAGCTGGGTAATATCAAAGTTTGAATCGTTGCTATCCGTTTTTCAAATAATGACTGTACACAGGGGTCAGAGTGCCCTTCAGCAAAAATATAGGAGGTTTTTCATGAAAATATAGGATAAATATAGGAAAATTTTCCCAGAAATATAGGAGTATATAGGAGAATTATTACATAGCTTCATGCCGAATGGAATAATGAAATACCATCATACCTTATCAGCACCACCCGTGTGACCAGCATGACTTACCAGTCGTGAAATGACACCGGCTGACACCTAATGTATGTTAGTGGAGGTTATTTTCATTATTCAAAGTTATGCAGACACACTTCAGGGGTACTTCAGCTGAACGGTACACTGCAACTGCAGGTTACACTGCAACAGAAGTGTGTCTGCAGTGTGATTGCAATACATGATTTGCATAATTGGGGCAACCTGCAGACACACTGCAAACACACTGCAACTGAAGGTTACACTGCAACGGAAGTGTGTCTGCAGTGTGTTTGCAGTATCCTATTTGCATAATTGGGGCAACCTGCAGACACACTGCAAACACACTACAGCCACACTTCCGAGACCCACGATACCAATTGCCACAAACTGCAAACACACTGCATTCTTGAAGACCCCACACTTCATAGGATCATGATAGCCACACTGCAAACACACTGCAGGCACACTCCAAAACAGTAAGGGTTATAACAGACAAAACAAGAGCGACAGCAAGGTGGAAACTGATTATTTTCAGTTAACTTTTGCAAAAATATAGGAGATATAGGAGGTTTTGAACAAATATAGGAAAATATAGGAGAATCTGAAAAATATAGGAAAATATAGGAAATATAGAAGCATTCTGAGGCCTGCTGTACATGTATGCCAAATGCATGAATTCCATTCCATATTATATTCTATGATAGACCCTTAACTATTTGAATGTACATAAGACCTTAATGGTGGGGCACTGCCAAAGCATATGTTATCTCCCTATATTGGACAACTGCAGTGCCCTCTAATAATTTAAGCCTAGAGAAAATCCTGGTAATGCTCATGAATGTTCCTCAGTAAAGCATGGAGTTAAGAGCCATGACAGGACCATGAAGATGGAAATACCTGAGCAAAATAAGCTCAAATCCCTCATTCAAACACTTACAGATTATGAAATGAACACTATAGAAATTGACCTAATGTTGGCCTCATTTTAAACCATGTCAACTCAATGTTGACCCAATTTTGGTCCTATCATAGTCCAATGTTGTTATCCGCAAGCAGTTTGAATGAAACCATTTAACATTATACATTTTAGGATACAACACATTCCAAATGGCTGAAACTATCTGAAATTTTCCCATACCAATCATTCTATAAATCAGGTGGAGATTAAGTGAAGATTGGGTCAACATCAGGTCAACCTGATGTCGACATCGGGCAAGCCAATTATATCGATCATTTCTTGGCTTACCTTATGGTGTAACTGTGAGACATCCAAGATTTTAGAAACACGGGGCTGAATGGCTGGAAAGTAACGGGTGTAGTTTCATCCCATTTTGTGAAATTGGCATCACGAGACATCAGCGGGGTACCTTTTTCTACCATGTCGTTTTTATCTTGAATTAGGGCGGAGAGAAATCTGTTAAGTCTCTCCAAAACTTTTACCCTCCACTTCAGGGATGACAGTTTACTGGTTGGATTAACAGAGAGTGATCTCCCCTTTCCAGCTTTGCCTGACATCTTCTGTGTGGAGATTTGCTCGATAAAGTTTGGCAGAATCTGATTCGAGCTTGTGGTTACAAGGCGAGGAAACTTTTCCAGAAAAAGATCGAGCACAGATAATGAATCCAATCGAATGTCATCAAAAATGTGGGTCATGGCACAGCACAAATGAGCACTGACAATGGGAAAGAAAGGTGCAATTTGATTGGTGGATATCTGTGGCAGCAGCAGTCTCAATAGACGAATCACAGACTGTCTAACAACAGGATCTTTGTCAGTGAAGAGTTCTGAGGTTTTCTCCAAGATGATGGAGAGATGGGAGTTGAGCAAACATGACTGGTTTCCGAGGAGTTCACGCAAACCGCCAACTGCATCATGGCGAACTGATGCATTATAATGATGCAACTGAGAGAGCAAGTCCTGGAAAAAAGACGAAAATGTACAATAAATACATACTCACTCTAACATGTTTAAACATATTAAAGGTTCAACCAAATACCCCCATCACACTTTGCATGAAAACATGCCGACATGACAGAGAAGCTGTGCAAACAACTGGATATATTTTCTACGAAATATGAAAAGTCAAATTTTTAAAAGAATAAAACAGATGTGGTGAAAAATGAATTGAAGCCGTAACCTCTGACCTGTGACGTCTAGAGTTTGATTATGATCAGGTTGTTTCATATCCACTCCTCAGTTGTGTGAGCCATCCCATTCCAACGTACGTTGTACAACAATTGGGTATGACGGCATCATCATGACGTTAACAAAGGCATTAGAGATTTGTGTTTGTGATGTTGTTGGCATTACAATGAAAATGTTGTCTAGAACATTCGCTATACGATTGCTCGCTATGAACGATGATAATCAAAGTTTGACATCATGAGTCAACAGATCACAACCTTTGCTATTTTCAAACAGGGGTGTGGAACTTGGTTATTACAAGATTGTTCCTTAAAATTCGTGCTTACCGACTGTTGTTGGGCATGATGCTTGTACTCAAAGATAGTATCTCCGCGTCATGCTAATGCCATACGTTTGCACCAGTAGCACATGCTTGGTCGCCATTTGAGGCATTCTCAATTTTGATCAGTCAGCAAGGGAAACATTAGAAAGCACTGAAGCTCGAAGGTGTGAAGCAGTGGAGGAACATAACAAATTCATGGGATGTTATAACAATTGTCCTGAAACCTGATGATGTAGGCTCCTACATCCATGATAATAAGATCTCACTTCTATCCCTTGATGCAATGCAGGCCCTCAATATCCATGACAATCGAATGGCTGGTGGGGATCGTTATACAATTCAATTAGTCTGTCATCTCTCTCATGTAATACGACATCAACTTAATTGTCAGCAAAAGGTCCCTGGACTGGCACAGAGCAAGCTTTAATTTGGGGTATCAGTACTTCACGCCGTGTTGCACGTGTACTGTACTGTGTGCATTGACAATTTAACTAGTTTCATGTTACATAAGCGATGCTACTGTAGATTTCTGGATAAGTCATAGTGATCACCTGTCATGCAGATGAATGAATGTACAATTTATCACGGGATTGAAACAGATATAATACATCATCAGGATTCAGGTCCATTGAACAATATATATTGTCATACTGTGGAACATAACTTAAGAGGACAGAATTCACTTTCACTTTGTTAACATTGGAATTTGATGGAGAAGCAATTTTCTGAACAAAATACATGTACATTTACAATGGGATTTTAGTGAAGGTAGGAGAAGTATATTCTGTAGGTGAGGTTGGGACCAACAGTCACCTTGACCACTGATCTTTCCAACTCACAACATCACTGTTTCTGAGGGTTTACATGGTGAGCACATGACCTCTCATAAAGTTCAAGATATTGTGCTGACAAGACTGCACTGAAGACAGGAAACCCAAGACACTGTCCTTCAGCTACTGTGATCATGACCTTTTGACCCCTAAGTCAATAGACTTCCTTTGACACATATGAGCAATGCACCTGAACTTTTGTGAAGATTGTCAATGATACCAGGTATTGTATTGTGACCCTGATCTTTGACCACTGACCCCAGGCATCGGTAACAAATGTGTGACCTTTGGTCAAGATAATTGGAGGGTAAAGTTACAGTCACTTTTCAGTTTACTTTTACCTATAACCTTTCAACCCTAACTTTCGGTACCAGCATCGCATATGTGGGCAACATATGTGTGAAGTTTGGTGGAGTTTGGCTAAGTATATCTAAGTGCTGACATGGTTACCATGGTTACAGTCATTTCATGGGCATGGCGACCTTACATGTATCTTTGATTCCAAAGTAATCTTCTTTGGAATCACTTGAGCAATGTATGTGTGAAGTGTTGTTAAGATCAGTGAAGTTTAACTCTTTCTCCCATGTAAACAAGTTTTGATGAGTTGTGGGGATCCCCATGTGCATGAGATGGGACGAGTGGTCGCGTAACCGATGTACATGTAGACGGGTTTTGAAGAGTTTTTTTATCTGGTTGTTTTATAGTTGTTCTACATCATGTCTGAGTGCTGTGATGATTTTCATATCTTCTCCAACTAATACATGTATTTATTTATTTTTTCCAATCTGTTTTGTGATCTAAAGGTATTTACCCATATACATTTCTGCAATAATGTATAGACTCTATGCTGCAGTGCACAACACTGTTGTATTGAACAAAATGCGCTGTCCATGAGGGAAAGGGTTAACTCAATGCAGACATGCAGTTTCAGCATTATGAACTAACATATGTTTCTGTTGTGCAGTATTATGACCTTGCCCTTTGATCTTTTGTTCCCAATCTCAACAGGCTCTTTGGAACGACATGGAGAATGTAAATAGGTGTGAAGATGGATGGAGTTCAACTCAAGATATCAGTGCTATGGACTATCATAAGGAAATGGCAAAAAACAAGCCTCCTTGACAACTTTGCCTGTGCCAACAGTCTCACATCATGTTCATGCTCAAACTGTAAAATTAAGTTCAAAGTACTTACTGTCAAGCTGAGTTTTCTACGAGTTGTGGGTTGAGATGTGTCTACCTTCAACTGTTCAGGTATTTGAATTGATCTCGCCTTAAAACTCGTGTTCGTCTCATTGTCGGCTTTAGGAAGCCGCTTTCCAACTTTCAATTTCACCTTCTGGAAGTCCTTATTTTTCTTCTTCTTGCTTTTTGGCATTTTCCACTCTTGGTCTCGTGCCTAGCTCAAACTTTGGTCTTGCTTATACCTGAATGAATTACAAGAAGATCAATGTTATCACGGCTATATAGAACCCCTCAGCCTTGGAGATATTTAAACAGGACCCGGAGGTTGATGAACCAGCAGTTGATGGCAACAAACAATTGGTGATGAATTGACAGTTTAAGTCATGACCCAGAAAACACATATATGTAAATTTGACTAATCTTTTATATTTTTCAGTTCTGTGACCGCATGCCAGTGCTATTAAAGCAAATCGGGTGCTTCTATACTCATTGCATTTATTAAATAGTGACAAATTTATACAATTTGACCTGGTGACCCAGGAAAATGGGTCAATCTCACCACTTATAGATAAGCTTCTGTTTCATGACCACATGCATGTGTGATGTAAGTTTGGTGCACCTAGGCATACTCATTCATGAGATTATGGTGGTAATGAGAAAGCAGACATGGAAGGATGATGTGTAAATACATCATGACAATACCCCAAGAACAATTTTGGCTGTAGCCCATGTTGAGATGGGGTGTGTGAGCGAGTATGATATAACCTCGCTTTTCAGTCATATCACAACATTTGAGTCCTATTTCCTTTCACACCCAGGTCCTCATAGGTGGCGTCATATTCCTTTTTACACCCGGAAACCCCAAGGGTGCCCCAGCTAGTTGCCTCTTATGGCAAGCTGTTTGAGGAGTTTTGGCACAGATTCTGACATCATGTCATGGAATTTAATACCACAGTGCATGGGTAAGTGGTTGTTGTCGGACCCTTAGTTGTGGTGCAAGTACACGGCAGTCTGCAGAGACTAGATCCGGAATGTACCAGACACAAATGTGGCATTTGCTGGTTTGATAATATTATATTGAAGAAAATGACACTAATTTGAAAAAGATATGTAGGTTTATTTGTTTATTTATTTATTTTTCCCACATTAGTAAAAAACACTGAGGGTGCATTCCACACCTAAATGATGTGCGGTTAAAAATAGACATGGGTTCGGGTATTCGGCCTTTAAGGAATAGTAAACTCTGCGTAAACTCGTGCTCGACATGACAGAATTATGCCATCAGATTCCAAAAACACCCGTAGAAAAAATTAACAAAATTCTACAGCTGAGTAAACACCGATTTATCGTTCACACTTTAACACTTTATGATCTGCGACATGTTGGAATGACTGTGACGTTTGATGGGCCATACTGTTTTTATGTAGATGGCGTTGCAACAAATATCACGTTGTCATCCGGACTCTATCCCATAAGGTAAAGCATTACACAACAACAACGGCAACATTAGCAGCGTTTCTTCTACAGCTATCGGGTGATGTGGCTGATATTCTTGCCTTAGAAAGAGAGCTTGTGAAATCATATGCAAAATGCCACATGTCAACCTGTATATCAATTCGACATTCATATATCACGATCCTCATAATCGTCTCGGAGCCTAAAGAAAGGTCCACCGATCTGTCAAAAGTCATCGACACAATAATTTACAATTGGTCTCCATGTTATTAGCTACTCCGCCTGGGGCCCAACTACGTCACAGAAATAATGTCAGGTGATATTTAAAGGATTTTCATTGGCCAACGCCTCTCAGGCTTGTTAAAATGGCGACCTCCACGGATCCTTGTTCTGGGCAATAAATCTGATGTTCAAAATGTTCTCATTCATTCGGAATTACTAGAAAAGCTGATTTGTTTAGTTTTTCGAATACTAATGATATATTTCTTTCGATATTCGTATACATCACTTAGGGTTTTCTATTCCTTTAAATATTTGAAAAATCTTTAACAAAACCCCTGTAAAAGTATATATTTTCCGAATGGGCACACTCATGCCATTATTCCAGGAGACAAGCGAGCTATAGAAATTGAAAAGAAAAGACGTGCAATCCTCCGTAAACCTTCTTCAACTTTTCTGAAAAACTCGATAAAATGTACGAAAATGTGTCAAATTCGACCCACCATCCAGAGAAAACAAACAAAATGATTTTCTTGTTAGACATGTGAACGTTTCTCCGTCCAACGGACATTTTAAATAGGGGGGGAAAATGGGGTCGACCTACTCGTTTTTTGTAAAATTTTATCGCCATATCGAATCATCATTTTCGTTTCCCGAAAAAGTGAGGATTTTGGCCCACCAGATATTCAATTCCGGAAACGATTAACTCTGTAGTGGCGCGTAGATTGGTTTGAAGAAACGGTTACGTCCAGCAGGGTGATACTATAGATATCAGTTAGTAGAAAGGGGAGAAGAATTACCATGCTGTCAAAAACAGGCGACCTTCTTTATTATGAAATTAGGGAGGGGCCACTTTGTGCGAAACCGTGGCAAGTGTGGAGTGCACCCTGAATCAAATTATAAAGGGGTGGGGAAATATCTAGGTCACAAAATGTCCCGGTTGGGAAAATATCCAGAGGGGAAATACATGTCTTTGTCGGGGAATCCCACCTAGACATTTCCTCACAAGGAAATTTGGACACCTGAACATCTGCCTACTCATGCACGGTATCAGGTCATATCGTCCAATGACCAAAAGTCATCCATAGACGTTTCACCCAAAGGTTGGGACGATTCGTCAAAACGTTCAGACAGGTCAATCCAAAGGAATTTTTACAGAGTGGAAAGATTTACAGAGATATCAGATGAGTTCTCTTATTGCTTGAAAATATCTATGAAATAAATTATAACCTTCTCTTCAGAAACTGTGAATATATTAATTTTGGCGGAAATTTGGAGAAAAAAAACAGCATTATTAATACTACATTCAAGTTGAGAGGGATTAAATGATTAAATTCAACCTTTTTTGAAATAAATACATGAAAAAAAATTAAGCTCAATGAATGAAGTTTTATTGAGTAATCACAAATACCATTTATATAGTATATGCAGGCACGGCGGAAGCAATTGGTGATTGGGGGGGCCACTATCACAGCACAAATAGGCGAGGGTCCAGGGGCCGCCCAGGCCCCGGAAGCGCCAGGGGTCTTAGATGGCCGGAGACACGTTCTAGCGTATTTCCGAGGAATAAAACAAGAAATCTTCACACATGTAATCTCTGTATTTTTTGCCTGTTTTGTTGTTTCTAATTTTTTTTATATTCCCCGTCACGAAAATTAGAATGTTCGGAAGTAGAAATAAATTAAATGTTAAATATATATCATTTCAATCAAAAGATATCTAAACAACACAGATGTTTTCTACTTGTCGTGCTTGTTGTGGAGCCGAACACAGGTCAACTTATGAGTGTGAATGAGCCATCCTCCATGATACAGTTGTGTATACCGGATCTCCATACCAGGTCTTGTAGGCAGATTAGGGCTGTACATGTATTACTGTAACTGCCCGTTTAAAATATCAACCAACGGACGGAGGGTGTTTTTGGGCAATACGCTACTTTAGTGGAATCTCCGTTTAATTAGATTAAAGCTCAGTTTAAGGAAGCTTCTTGAAATTGGGGCGTGCTAGGCACTGACATAAGGCATTCCAAACAGAGAGTGAGAATTAAGGTTTAATGTCTCGTTCAGCAATATTTCAGCTAAAAAGCGACGATCAAACAAAATTCTACATACTCAAGTCCCTAACTTAGTGATCTAAAGCATTAAAACAGACACACATCAAAACTTATGTAACAGCCCGATTTCGCTCAAATAACCCAAGATGCAATCCTCCGTCACCCGACTAAAACGATCTTCCAAAGTATTCGCTCGATAAAAAGCATCTCTTACAATGTTAAAATCTTGCTGCACAGAATTGAAACTCCTAGGAACTCCATGGCATACATTTTGGAACTGGGCAGACAAAGGATGGCTATGCCATAACAAGAGGGGGATGGCATAAGCCATTCCAACTGGAACTCTAATCCATCCAGATCAGAACACCACACTGGACATGGTGTATTCGATTTGTCTAACCGGCATATGCCATTCCAATCAAGGAACTCATGTTCTTATTTCAAGAAGCTCCCTAATTAGAAGAAGCTGAAGGACAAACTCTTTGAAGTCCAAGAGGAAACATCATGAGGGCGTATCTTAAAAAAAAAATCTCGGGTAGACTATAAACATCTGACTCATAAAATATAAACAGTGTACCAACTAATTAATCGAGATCAATGTTTGTACTGTATATATTTATTATTGCTATGGACAAATTAAAAAAAAAACAAAAAAAAAACAAACATCTGACTCCAAAGCAACCAGATGGAGATATTGACTGGCAATAATTCGTTCATGGACATGTTTGTAGTGTAAAAGCACGGATTTGACAGACAAACCATGACTTAATTGAGATGATGAAATGAGCAAGGATGCCCCTCATATTGAAAAGTAAAATTTGCATTCAATACAGATATAGGTTTTTCGCTTTATCGTTTTCTATTTTATCAGTTTCTGCCTTTTTTCGGGTTTTTTTTGTTTGTTTTGTTTTGTTTTGTCTTTTTTTTTTTTTTTGCTGAAAATATTGGGGGGGCCATGGCCCCCCCCGGCCCCCCCTGTTCCGCCGTGCCTGATATGCCTTAGATCGTTATGAAGAAAAGAAGTTTCTGGGCATGGCCAGTTACTCTCGTACAGCACAATGATCTGTTTGGGACATCACCTGATCACATACAGTACCAGTTTTATATACCCCCAACTACGACATGCATTCTGGTGCATCTAGACAATTTTCTAATTACGATTTTTTTTTCGTCAAATTTACGACCTTTCACAATATAAGGATGAGGAAAATGTCGAGTGGGGATAATTTCGTTGGAGAAAATGAAGGTAGGGAAAGTGTCGGTGGGGAAAATATCGGGTCATGGGGTAGTCCAGTATAACGTGACACCAGGCTTTCTCTTTTAATATGCTGTTGTTTACTGACAAGCCATGGCTTGTACGTGACACCAGGCTTTCTCTTTTAATATGCTGTTGTTTACTGACAAGCCATGGCTTGTCAGTAAACAACAGCATATTAAAAGAGAAAGTCTGGTGTCACGTTATACTGGACTAGTCATGGGGTGGGGATGTCACGGAATCGATTTCCACAACTGGACACCAGCATTGTTGGTTTACTTGGGCCGGATCATCCACAAGTGATGCCGCCCACAACCAGTTTTGGCTGATGACATTAGACAATTAGGTACACAATGATTTTACCAGTTTACCACTAATCTGCTAGTGCATTATGGGATCAGATAATAGACTGAAAATTTTTGAATTCGACTGAAAAAACGGAAACTCGGTAGGTTATTTGTTGATAGCTCGCTTAATACTGGTTCGATTCTGACAATGTAAAGTTTCCGGAGTAGCTGAAGAGATTCTCTTTTCAAAAATATATAGTTTGATGACAATTTTTTTTTTATTTTTGAGATAGATATCAACTGAAAAAATCGTGTCGACTTCGCTGAAATTTTTTCTGGACCGACCGACATGCGGTTTTTCTTGTCCGGAAAATTATTGCGTGAACTGACTGAAATACTTTTAGGTTTCCGGAATGCTCTACTTTTATACGAATAAAATGATATAAAATATATGCATGTACCGTCTACCGTTTTCCGTAAAAGGCTTCGCTGAAAAAAACCGATTGAAAATCAGAACATTTTCAGCTGAATCTGCCGTAAAACGGATTAGTGAAGCGAGTTAAAAAATCGGATTTGGAGACGGACTTCAGAAGATTCCGAAAATCCGGAATAAGGATCGCGGGTAAGTTTATTGGAAGATTGGTTATGTCGGTAGGTCATAAGTGTCGAATTAAATTTTAAAAGCATAGTTTGCACAAAAAATATCCTATTTTTCAAATAATTGAATGTTTGTCACATAATAACTTAATGTAAATGGAAATAGTATTTTTCTATGGTATAAATATATTTTTTAATTGATCATTAATTTTAAATACGTATATTTTGACCTTCTTGTACCTGAAAAATGACCAGGAATATACATATTTTGTTTTCAGTAATTATTATAATTTATATGAACTAAAATGAATTTTATCATTGTGAGTTTTGTTCACTTACTGACTTTTTGACATCTCACAGCCTAGACTGGTGAACAGCTAATTAAGTTTTAATCCCATGCAATTAATCCCCAACCGCTAATCCGTTACAACACTTGCCGAGAGTGACGATCGTTAAAAGATTATGTGAGCAGAATAGGTAATCAGATTATATTAACCATTCCAATAGTGAGCAGTTATTCGACTTTTCTGTATATAAGGGCAGCATTACTGAAATTACTGAAAACAAAATATGTATATTCCTGGTCATTTTTCAGGTACAAGAAGGTCAAAATATACGTATTTAAAATTAATGATCAATTAAAAAATATATTTATACCATAGAAAAATACTATTTCCATTTACATTAAGTTATTATGTGACAAACATTCAATTATTTGAAAAATAGGATATTTGTTGTGCAAACTATGCTTTTAAAATTTAATTCGACACTTATGACCTACCGACATAACCAATCTTCCAATAAACTTACCCGCGATCCTTATTCCGGATTTTCGGAATCTTCTGAAGTCCGTCTCCAAATCCGAGTTTTTAACTCGCTTCACTAATCCGTTTTACGGCAGATTCAGCTGAACCGACCATCTTGGAGATATAACCAAAGTCCACGTCCCTCATAAAACGGTTACTATAAGACCCCGTGACAAACCCTGGATGAGAAATGACTTAAGGCGGCTGATGCGCAAACGTGATAGAATCCATAAAAAGGCCAAACAAACGGACTTTCCGCAACATTGGGAACATTTGAGAAGGGTACGCAATGAAACCATAACAAAAATTAGGTCTGCCAAAAAAGAATACGAAAGAAATCTTGACGAAAAAATATCCGAAACAGAATTTGTAAGCAAAGATTGGTGGAAATTGATAAAGAATTATATGAAAGAACAAAACTATACCACCCAGTTCCCAAATATTATCTTTAATAACAAAGTCTCGAGTGATCCAAAGGAAATAGCTGATGGTTTCAATGACTATTTTATAGATTGCTCAACATTGGATGACGATAATAAGGAACCACCCGTCATGCTCCTTAATAATAGAACACTTGAGAAAATCCACATATCTACCGATGATGTAAAACATATTCTGTTAAGCCTCGATATAAGCAAAGCCAGTGGTCCCGATAACGTGACCAACAAAGTCTTGAAATGCTTAGCCCCAGTCCTAGCTACTCCTCTGTCACGGCTTTTTAACAAATGCCTAAACGAAAAATGTATGCCTCTGGTTTGGAAACGGGCAAATGTTGTACCCATACATAAAAAGGGAAATAAAAATGATGTAACTAACTATAGACCGATCTCCCTAACCAGCAACATTCATAAGTAAAGCTTTTGAGAAATGTGTTTTCAAATATCTTTTCAATTTCCTACTAGATAATAATCTCCTTTCAAATCTTCAATCTGGCTTCTTGCCCGGTGATAGTACGGTGTACCAGTTCACAGATATTTATAATTTCATATGTAAAGCCCTAGACGAAGGTAAAGAAGTCCGCGCTGTATTTTGTGACATTAGCAAAGCTTTCGATAGGGTGTGGCACAAAGGGTTAATTAGAAAGCTTGAAGCTATAGGGATCAGAGCTGACCTTCTTGGTTGGTTCCGTGACTATCTGTCTGATAGATATCAAACTGTCGTTATCGACGGTCATTCTTCTAAACCAAGATGCATTAAGGCTGGGGTTCCTCAAGGATTCGTTCTCGGTCCTCTACTTTTCCTCATCTATATCAATGATATTGTCACTGATATCAAATGCAACATAAGGCTCTTCGCGGATGACACGTCATTGTACATAACAGTTGAAAACCCCATTACTGCTGCAAATATCCTAAACTCGTCTCTGCAAAAAATATCCACTTGGGCTGAAACCTGGCTAGTATCCTTTAGTGTGGCTAAAACCAAAGCACTGTTGTTTTCAATGAAAAGCTCCTCCGATCCGGGTCCTCCACTAAACCTGGGAAACATACCTATCGCCGAAACCAACCAACATAAACATCTTGGCTTAACATTTCAGTCATCTGCACGTTGGTCTTGTCATATTCAGACACTTGTCGACAAAGTATGTCCAATGATTAATTGTCTACGCAGTCTCAAGTACAGACTCTCTCGGCGTTCTCTGGAAAAACTCTACTCCTCTTTCATTCTTCCCATTTTCGACTACGCCAACGTTATCTGGAGTAACTGCACACAGTACCAGTCTGAAATTCTTGAAGACCTGCAACTGGATGCATTGCGCTCTATAACCGGGTGTACTCGCGGAACTAGTCATGCTCTCCTGTATGAAGAAACTGGATTTCTACCCTTGTTTGTACGCAGAAAAAGACACAAACTGCGCTTATTTTACAAAATGGTTAACGAAAGCACCCCAACTTATCTCTCTTCCCTTGTACCCCCTTCAGTTTCAAATTTAACTAGGTACCAACTGCGGAACAGCACAGATATTATAATCCCACATGCCAGAACCGTCCTTTACATGAACTCATTTTTACCATCGGTTATCCGCATGTGGAACTCGTTGGAATTAAATATTCGTGAATCAACATCATTCCCTTCTTTTTGTCATAAACTATCCAAAGACGATAAAGTGGTGCCTTCGTTTTTCTATATTGGTGAACGCAAAGCGCAGATTGTGCACTCGCGGTTAAGACTTGGATGTAGCTCGCTAAATGCACATATGTACTCCCGACATCTCTCAGAAGATCCATCATGTGCCTGTGGCCATGGTAATGAAAATCCAGAACATTTCTTCCTTTTCTGTCCCCGTTATGGTATAACTAGAAATAATTCATCTAACCTGCTCAATTACGACGTCAAAACTCTATTATTTGGAAACCAAAACCTAAGCGACGAAGAAAACACAAACATTTTTATCAGTGTCCAAACATTTATTTTGCAATCTGAGAGATTCCCCGAGTGAGTAGTCAACATACAAGTCCTAACTGAAATATCTTGCCATCTCTTATTTTCAATTTAACTTTATCACACCATGTTACAAATTGTAAATGCGACATTCAATGGCATCAGTCAACACAGATATATACGTTGTTGCAATACATTGTGATAGTATAATTTATTATATGTACATCTTAATCCATTATGATACATGTGGTAATTTTGAATTATTGTACTTTTTGAGCCTTCCGTCAATTAACTGATGTATATATATTCTCTCGGGAGAGGCGTTTGCATAGGCCTGGCCTGTTCGCCCATCCCTATTTCTTCATTGAAATAAATATATTGTTTAAACCAGATTCAGCTGAAAATGTTCTGATTTTCAATCGGTTTTTTTCAGCGAACCCTTTTACGGAAAACGGTAGAAGGTACATGCATATATTTTATATCATTTTATTCGTATAAAAGTAGAGCATTCCGGAAACCTAAAAGTATTTCAGTCAGTTCACGCAATAATTTTCCGGACAAGAAAACCCGCATGTCGGTCGGTCCAGAAAAAATTTCAGCGAAAGTCGACACGATTTTTTCAGTTGATATCTATCTCAAAAATAAAACTATATATTTTTGAAAAGAGAATCTCTTCAGCTACTCCGGAAACTTTACATTGTCAGAATCGAACCAGTATTAAGCGAGCTATCAACAAATAACCTACCGAGTTCCCGTTTTTTCAGTCGAATTCAAAAAATTTCAGTCGAATACGCCGTCCCTGCATTATTCTTGCAGCGTTATTGAACCTCCAATTTTCGACACCACGACTGTGCTCAAATTCAGGTTGATGTGTATGTAACTCGATTGTTTTTGCTCGATCACGTCGGAATAATGGATAAAAGTATTGCAAATAGAAGGTAGTTCCTGAAGAACATCACATGTTAGTACAGGGAAAAGAAAGAGGAAGCTGTCACATGTCACATGGGGGCTGCCATTTTAAGTTAGGATGCATCAAAATTATTAACTGTGCGCTGGACTGATTCGGTGTCCAGGGTAAAATGGGCTGATGGTGGAACTAGTTGCTACGCTAGACCTATGCCAGCGGAGGCACTTGGGGAATAAAGTACTTGGGTGTCTTTCAGTGATCGCTATATAAATTCACTCACAGTAGTACATCGCATACACCGCTAGGAAGCTCACATGGTTAGACTATCACAGCACTTTCAGGATGGTAGTTCGTCCAAATTGTAGAATTGTATAAATGTACTTTCAGGATAGTAGTTCGTCCAATTGTAGAATTATATAATAAATGTTCACTTCACAGCACGATAGTTGAGCTATAAAATGTTGAGTGGTTCCTAATTGATTGTATATTAATATGTACTCCGTAAGGAGGTGCCTCTCTCAAAGGGGGAAATTACGAACCGAACTTGAACTTGAACTATAGCGGAAACGAAAAAAGCAGAAAACGCCAGGGTTCCCAATGTCTTTTGCTATTCCTACTTCATTTTCATTTTATTTCAGTGATAGATAAACCCAGGGGAAAAATATTTACATCAATTTCTTCTACAATCGTTAACATTTCAATGTAAGTTAACGCATGACGTTATTCAGTGATACATTTTAATAAAACCCAAACGTTGTAACGAGATGTTACCGAGTCTCGCGGGATCAAAACGTGGGCCACGTGTAGATGTGAAGACGACGTTCGCTGTTCCGTATGGTGTGTTTTGAAGTGTTTTTGACTGTCAGCGACTGTTTAGGGAGATTTCACATATAAACCGTGAACGGATAAGTAAGAGTATGTCTAATTCTAGCGATACGAACCAGTGTTAAATCTTTTGACCACTGGATACGAAATAGTGTTGTGTATTCAGTTAGATCAGTCACAAGTCCATCAAGTTCTGCAGTTCTGCTTAGTGCCTTAGACACAAGTTGTCAATCAAAGTCGAATCAAAACAATAACGCAAGTAAGCTGGTAAGGTAACTGAAAAGTCCTGGATTCTTTCCTTAGACTTGATTCTAGATGAATGACATGGACGTGGATTTACGTGGGTGACTGCCGCATGAGACAATGCATAAAATTAGAGGTACAAATTAGTTTCGGTTGAATGATTCAGGCATGGCTGACGGTATGTAGCTAAATAATATATAGCCCTCACGAGTATGAGGGCTATAGGTCGGCCCCAGTCACCTCCAGCGAGGGTTTTAGATAATTTTATTACGAATCACCCACCTCTGAAACTGCCGTACATCTAATCTCTATCCCCTCCTGCGCACTATTTTAAAATTTTGCGCACTATTGTGAAATAGTGAGGCATATATCGCCGTCTGAATTTTCCAGTCGAAAACTTCAACTCTCTACCCGCCATGTTGGTGACGTCACGATGTATGTGTACTGGCCGTTTGCAATTGAACATGGCGTGTATAAAGTGAAATATGTCGACTGGAAAATTCAGACGGCGATATATTCGTTACTATTTCACAATAGAGCGCAAGATTTTAAAATAGTGCGCAGGAGGGGATAGAGATTAGATGTACGGCACTTTCAGAGGTGGGTGATTCGTAATATAATTTTCTAAAACCCTCGCTGGAGGTGACTGGGGCCGACCTATAGCCCTAATACTCGTGAGGGCTATATATTATTTAGCTAACGGTATGGTGTTCAGGCCGATTTTGCAATTTAATGCCAATCTCTAAGGCACCATAAAAAATGCCTTGTTTCCCCATCACCGCCCGCCCCGATTTATTTTTTATTTTTTCTCACTTGCCTTGTTTCTCACTTGCCTTTGGTATGAAAATGAGGCTGAACTGACTTTGGTTTGCGCCAGCGACTGTTGTGGCGTGCTATGAATGCTTGTTGTGGCAGAGAAGCTGGGGTGATGATGTTTCTGATGTCATGGTTATTAGATACTGTCCTGGATCGAAACTTCTTACTTGACTGTTCTGTGTGTGAAGATACTGAAGATGTTTATCTATAGTCATCCTTTCCAACACTGATAATAATTCTGTTATTTTTTGATCTGTAATTGGACCTCGTTGAAGGTCTTTCACTGACAAGTATCTTTGCTGCAATCAAGGCGACATATCCGTGATATTGTCACGCTGTTTGCAATTTTATGGTTGTAATCTCATTTTCATTCTGTTTGTGTATAAATTTCTAGTCGTATATAAATGTATAGTAGTAACACAGGAACACAACATCTGCAGCATTGTCATGGTATAAATGTATAGTTGATATTTATTTTCCGTTGAAGAACTTACGTTGTTCTATTCCTCAGTGACATAGTATGACTGCCCAAGGTAATATTCATGATCGTCAATTCATGATCGTCATGTTCTCCATTTCGTGAGAATAGCTCAGCTTATTGTTTCCTGCTGGAATAAAACACCCACAGTTTTTTCCTTTCAAATCACAGTGATTCAGATTTTATCAATACCATCTTTCGAGTTCTGTCTATCTGCATAGGAATGGAGAATTTGCGACTACGAAATCAGAATGAGATGATCTCACTGTAGTATGCAGGAGGTGAGAATGGAAATACAAACGCCATGAGATTTCTGCCGATTTATCCAATGTATTTATTCAATCTTTAGCAATACCGTGTACAAAATGAAACTTTAAAATGAATTGTATACCATTTTAAGACCAAATTAGACTATCACTCTTAATATCAGTGGATTCCTGAATGACTGAACCATTCCTATGCCCTTCCGAAAATAAAAAATAAAAAAGGACCGGCCGGCCGACTTTTTGAAAAGTCAGTGATGGGAAACAAGGCATTTTTTTATGGGGCCTAAATGAATCAAAAATATGAACCAGGCAGTCAGCATTGACTTTCTAATATTTACTTTCAAATTAGGGAATAGGGTAAGAGTTTAAGGTTATTAATGGTAGACTTATAGTTGTTTTATTGTTGTGAACTGTTTTAAAATTCGAATTAGCTAATTACATGTACCTTGTTGTCTGATTTCAGGCTATAGCTGAGTGATGTTTCCCTTAGATTGGTTGGGTAGCTTGGACATGTAGCCATTGTGATGTATCTCCAGGTGCAGTGGATCGATTGCGCTAATTTATCCCGCTGCTGCTGCTGAGTGGTTCTTGCCATTTCCCTCTTGTTTGTTTGACTGGTTAGAACATTGTGTCCAATGTTTGACCTGAAGGAGCTCTTGTCTTGGATCACCCCCACCACATCAATATGTGTACAGTTTGTAGGGGTGTAAGTACATCATTCTCACATTTCTCTTTGTTATAGCATTCAATATTTCAGCTACAGCATACAAAGAGAAACTGAGCATAATCTGTCGTGGATCTGTGTCACTACCATATTTAGGTCAGCGGGAGTGGAAATGATATAAAAGATGTCTGAAATTGGCAATAATGTATAAATTAGCTCTTGAGTTGGCATTGTCTTTAGCTCTGGTATAGCCTTGTTCTATACTAAGTGAGAACAATGCTATGGCTGCAAACCAATCACCAGATCGAGTTGTTGGGAAAGTGCCGTACAGGCAATATTTGTCAAACCAATTGACCATAACCAATAAAATAATTCGATTCTATGTCCTCTTACCTTTCATAAAACACCTTGTTTATGAGTGAATGTCCGTTTTTAGCTTGGCAAGAGATCTAAACTCAGACGAGGGGAATAAAACTCTCCACATCGCGTCATCTTTATATCAATCAGAACGCTGATTACGCGCGATAAACACTACACTCACAACGGCGATGTGGACAGTTTTACACCCCTCGTCCGAGTTTAGACGTCTTGCAAAACTAAAAATGGACAGTCGCTGATAAAAAAAGTGTTTTATGAAAGGTAAGTGGACATAGAAGCGAATTATTCCTAGGCCGTCCTTAAAATTATCTGGGTTTCCGGTAACCCGACCGACCCATCAAAAACTGAAAATCGAGGGTCGGCGGATTTATTATTATTTTTTTTTCACGAGAAGAGAAATAAAATCCAAACCTGGTGTGTATTTGCAAGCTAATCCAATTCGTCTATCTTCTACAAATGATTGTTCTCGCTGCTCTAAAATGCTTTTTTTTTTCACAATAAAATGTTTGCCGGTCGTTAACAGAACTGAATTCAGCGATACCGGAAGCACATGGCAAATCTCGGGGCTTTAGTTATTGCCCGTGAGCTGTAGTTGTCTCCCTTGCCGTTCCGGGAACTAAAATGGCGCGGTCGCCATTTTCTGTTTCCGTGATACAAAGTGGAAATGTTTTAAAAAACAATCATATAACCCTCGTGTCGACGACATCGACACTTCTCGAGGTCTACAGTCAATCGTGCAGGATGTCGAGGCAGAAATAGAAACCATAACGGTTTCTAGATTGAATGCGGACTCCTCGACATCGTTTAGTTGCGACTCTGGCTTGACAGTTGGTGATCTTCTCCAACTGGACGGAGAAATACGACGGATGTCTTTTTATTTAAAATCATGTGGAATTCAATTATCCAGACTCCTGGCCTTTGTGGTATTGTTTTTCCTTTGTCATGTTAATGGACAAAACTTTCCAACATATACCCATATTGAGATTTGTAGTGTCGTAGGTGATTGAACTCCACTTTCAAATGTGCCTATCAGAAAAAAAATAAAAAAAAATTGCCTACCTACCTACCTATCTTTTGCAATGGTCCGTTACCTGAAACAGGCATATTTTTAAGGATGGCCCTACGAAGTAGGCTACAGATCGCAAATTGTCTGGTAATCAGTGAGGCAGTCAGTCAGGCAGTCCATCCGAATCCTTTCGTCAGCAAAATAAGCAGAACCGTTGACATTAGAACCTTGATTTTTGGCATGAACGTGCATTAGGGCATTGTTACCAGCAAATTCCGAATTCTGATGAAAATTTGATTTAAAATTATTTTTTTTATTATTTATTGATGGCCCATTGGGAACCCTTGGCTGTATGTTTCACTGTATATATAACACAGTACAAAATCTGGTGGCATATGCCATCCGTAATTGTTTTTATGAAATAGAAAATGCTAATTTTCCATCATTTGTTAGTGCATTTATCTACACTGCTATTACCAACTTGCCAGCCTCAATACACACAATTCAGTATATTGTTATAGAAACTGTGCCCTTTAATGTGTATCCTATTTCACATCCAAACATTTCATCACAGACCACATCAGGCTTCAAATTCAGGTCAAATTGCCCACTGGTGGTGAAATATCCTACATCAACCAATTAAGTCAGCCTGGTGCAATAACCCAGCAGAAGAAAGAAAGATGTGGTATCATCCTTCAGATTAGTCTGTGTGAGCAAGAATGATAAAAGTTTACTGAGGGTGAAACAAAGCCATGACGGCATGTTTAAAGGGTCTTAATTTATTTTCTTTGGGTAGAATTTAACTAGATAAAGTAACTTTGATCATGATGTGAAAATATGAAGCCTGGTGCAATAACCCAGCAGAAGAAAGAAAGATGTGGTATCATCCTTCAGATTAGTCTGTGTGAGCAACAAGGATAAAAGTTTACTGAGGGTGAAACAAAGCCATGACGGCATGTTTAAAGGGACTTAATTTATTTTCTTTGGGTAGAATTTAACTAGATAAAGTAACTTTGATCATGATGTGAAAATATGAAGCCTGATGCAATAACCCAGCAGAAGAAAGAAAGATGTGGTATCATCCTTCAGATTAGTCTGTGTGAGCAACAATGATAAAAGTTTACTGAGGGTGAAACAAAGCCATGACGGCATGTTTAAAGGGTCTTAATTTATTTTCTTTGGGTAGAATTTAACTAGATAAAGTAACTTTGATCATGATGTGAAAATATGAAGCCTGGTGCAATAACCCAGCAGAAGAAAGAAAGATGTGGTATCATCCTTCAGATTAGTCTGTGTGAGCAACAAGGATAAAAGTTTACTGAGGGTGAAACAAAGCCATGACGGCATGTTTAAAGGGTCTTAATTTATTTTCTTTGGGTAGAATTTAACTAGATAAAGTAACTTTGATCATGATGTGAAAATATGAAGCCTGGTGCAATAACCCAGCAGAAGAAAGAAAGATGTGGTATCATCCTTCAGATTAGTCTGTGTGAGCAACAATGATAAAAGTTTACTGAGGGTGAAACAAAGCCATGACGGCATGTTTAAAGGGTCTTAATTTAGTTTCTTGGGGTAGAATTTAACTAGAAAATCGACCATAGAGGTCCATGTCCCCCGCTAGCAGCACCAGTTAAGGTCCATGTCCCCCTCTAGCAGCACCAGTTAAGGTACATCCACCATAACTGGCGCTGCTGCTGCGGGGGCCATGGACCTCTATGGTCGATTTGTTTTGGTCGATGATATCTCATCATTGATGAAGAGTATGATTTGAAAATGGAGATATCCAACTGCTTATAATCCAATATGGCTGACGGCGGCCATATTAGATTACGCACATTGCTGAAAAACAATCCCAACCGTACTCTCACCAATGTCAAGGCACATTCCCAAGTTTGAAGTTGATCGGTTAAATCATTCACGAGTTATTGTCCGGACAAGAAAATCTAAGATCGAACTGCTTATAATGCAATATGGCTGACGGCGGCCATATTGAATTATGCACATTGCTGAAAAACAATCCCAACCGTCCTCTCACCGATGTCAAGGCACTCCCCAAGTTTGAAGTAGATCAGTTTAATCGTACTCCAGTTATTGTCCGGACAAGATCCAACTGCTTATAATCCAATATAGATGACGGCGGTCATATTAGATTACGCACATCAGGGCTCGAAATTCCCACAAGCCCGGCAGCCCGTGGCTGGTGAATTTAGAACTTGTCTGGTTGAATTTAGTTCTGAAGCTAGCTAACCAGCCCAACTGGCTGGTTATAATTCAAGAATTTCAGCTCTGTGTAATGAAATATACCAGCCCGATGGTCTAGCAAAGTTTTATGGTAAATTCATGCTCTGCACATTGCTGAAAAACAATCCCAACCGTCCTCTCCCCAATGTCAAGGCACACCCCAAGTTTGAAGTTGATCGGTTAAATCGTTCACGAGTTATTGTCTGGACAAGAAAATCTAAGATCCAACTGCTTATAATCCAATATGGCGGACGGCGGCCATATTGGATTATGCAT
The DNA here is from genome assembly GCA_036873755.1 of Hanleya hanleyi. Classification (NCBI taxonomy): domain Eukaryota; kingdom Metazoa; phylum Mollusca; class Polyplacophora; order Lepidopleurida; family Hanleyidae; genus Hanleya; species Hanleya hanleyi. The sequence continues at coordinate 104,278 of JAVTVY010033557.1, forward strand.
TGCTGAAAAACAATCCCAATCGTCCTCTCACCGATGTCAAGGCACTCCCCAAGTTTGAAGTAGATCAGTTGAATCGTACTCCAGTTATTGTCCGGACAAGATCCAACTGCTTATAATCCAATATGGCTGACGGCGGCCATATTAGATTACGCACATTGCTGAAAAACAATCCCAACCGTCCTCTCACCAATGTCAAGGCACACCCCAAGTTTGAAGTTGATCCGTTAAATTGTTCACGAGTTATTGTCCGGACAAGAAAATCTAAGATCCAACTGCTTATAATCCAATATGGCTGATGGCGGCCATATTGGATTATGCACATTGCTGAAAAACAATCCCAACTGTCCTCTCACCGATGTCAAGGCACTCCCCAAGTTTGAAGTAGATCAGTTGAATCGTACTCCAGTTATTGTCCGGACAAGATCCAACTGCTTATAATCCAATATGGCTGATGGCGGCCATATTAGATTACACACATTGCTGGAAAACAATCCCAACCGTCCTCTCGCCAATGTCAAGGCACACCCCAAGTTTGAAGTTGATCGGTTAAATCGTTCACGAGTTATTGTCCGGACAAGAAAATCTTACGGAATTACGGACACCGGTGTTTCTAAGTCCCCCCCTACTAAGTAGCGGGGGACAATAAAGTAACTTTGATCATGATGTGAAAATATGAGCACATACTTTGAGGTTTTTTTTGTACCTCAGTCCTCTTGAATATTGACTATATATCACACTGGGATATAATTTAAAAAAAAAATTACATGTGTAAACAAAATATGTTTAAATTTTTCTTGTCATTTCCAATCTTGATCCATTTTGATTCCTTGATTAGGGGATACAGAATCACTGCCACGGAGTGTGTTGGTGTGTCACAGCAATGCAATTCCGTTTCACACAACGAAGCTGAGGTGGTTTAATGTTTATCAATGAAGAAAATCACTGATCAACCGTCATAGAATATAATGTGAAACAAGAAAACCGGAATAGTACATTCATCAGATTGCCGATACCCAATATATGTCTCATATATCTAGATAACAACGTGATGTAGAGACGCTATTTATTCGTCTTTGTACCGGTTATGCTCAGGAGAATGACATAGAATCATTATTATGTTGTGCAGAGAAGGTGTTGGTCTTGAGTTGAATTACCGTAAACTACATAAATGCTACCTTTCTACTATAGTACTATATATAAAAATTTGTTGTATTGTTGGGAAAATAATGCGATTCAAAAAGTTTTGATCCTGGACAAGGGCACTGAAAACCATTAAAGAGATGTAAATGTATTTTCACACGTAAAGCTTGAAATCTACTGAACTTTTTATTATTCAATCTGTTTCCTTTAGTTAAAAAATTGTAAAATTAAATCGGCGATCGTTATTTATTTTTGGAATGAAGGTGCATTAGGAGACTGTTACCAACAAGTTCTGAGTTGACCTACTTTTGATGAAAATTTCTGGTGATTTTTGATGAAAATCACTGGCGATTCTGACTTGGGCGGTGCCCATCTTAATATAGGCAGGATTTCCAAGAGTTCAATTCGCGTTCGAGTCCTAATGCCTACTCTACTTCGTAGGTCCTATGACGTTAGTCACACTGCTCATGTTTTGTTGGTTATGGTCAATTTGTTCGGCAAATATTGCCCATACGGCACTTTCCCAACAACTCTATCTGGTGATTGGTTTGCAGCCATAGTGTTGTTCTCACATAGTATAGAACAAGGCTATACCAGAGCTACATTGTCTTGAGCATGTTGAGTGTTGCTTCATTGTAGTCTATTATTTTGGGATGAAACCAGTGGCTTCACGAATTTTTGGAATCTGACAGTTTACGAAAGATTTTAAACTGTAGCTCTCAGCCATATCAGCTTTGAAGTGAGAGCTACATTCCACAGCATACAGCCAACCAATTGCCATGTATACCGGTACTGCAGTCTCCATACCATCCACATTGTACTGTATGCATTTATTAGATGTGTCCCTGTGGTCTGCAGACGAATTGGAGACATTATATTATCCCAACTTGACCAATACCTACAAATATACCAATATCACCCTCTGAATTTAGGAAATCAAAGAATTTAGTAGCAAGTTACAGGAGTGCTACAGTGATCCGCAAGGATAAATCTGCGGACATTGTATTAAAACCGTGCTGTTTGTTCTCTATTTCACAGGCAAATCTGTTTTCAGATTATGAAGAAAGGAAGCACAGGGGAGCTGTCAAACTTCCCATTCCTCTCTTATTTTTTCAAGTATGTATATTTTTTAACATTCAAACATGGTCTCAGTAGAGAAATATGTGTATCTTTCCATTTGATCATGATGATGTGGGTCTCCATTTGGTTTGTTAGCAGATTATCATCAGTACTGTAGCCTGAACATGCATCAGTTCACATGGATAATAAAATGGGTACTCAGCTAGAGGAATAATGGCACAAAACATTTGAACGGTAATAGTAATTAATTAATTTTAGAGGCTACGTCATCCACAGCTTGCGAAGCCCTTTGAAAGGAACATTTAGTGTTTTCCCAACTTTTTTTGTTTAGTTCCTGACATTTTATGACATTCTATTTTTTTCTCTCTCTCTCAGATTTGGCACACATGCATTATAAATGTAGTATGTGCATGGGAATTATTTTGCTATCCAATTGAAATTAAATTATTTACTAGTTCATAAAGTCTTCAGTTGTGGTAGATAACTCAAAACTCACAGCTGGGTGGACAAACTTGTATTGTCATACCAAAGTTGTCTCCCCTGATTGTAATTTTGAAGCTTGGAAAGGACTTGCAGGGAAACTGATGAACACTGACACCTGGGTTAACCGACCAACCTTTAAATATTGACATTATCCATGGTCCCAATACTTAAATTTAAAGTATTTTGAACCTTAATAAACCAGAACCCTGTAAAAACTGACGCTATATTCTGGTTCCAAGCATGGTCAGTATACACAGGTTTCCCTGGAAAAACAAGTATTTATTTCTGAATAATATAGCTCTATGGCTGTATTTACATGTAGTTTATGTGTAGTAATATTCAGCACTTTTTTCAGCTGTGACATTCAATTTGTTTTTCCTCCTACAGCGCTTGTCTCTGGCTGAGGTACGGGTTAATGACGAATATCGTGGCTGTTGTAGCAGTGAACTGCTCTGCTGCTGTACTGCAATTCTCCTATATGACTGTGTTTTACATTTACTGTAAACATAAGGTATGAGGCAGCCTTTTTACATCATCATTAAATATTACAATTCCAATTTCCTATTCTAATATATTCTACTTCGCCAATTTCAAGGCCTACAAAGTCTTTCAAAATTGCCTTTAACATAAAGGTGGTTCCTGTTGGCGCCTTCTTTACGCAGAAGTTATTAAGGTCAGCGCAAAGTGCCTTGGACCTTATTACAATTGCTCTGGCCAAATCCAGAGATTTCCCTATTTTCTGTCCGTCTCTTCGCCAATTTCCGGGAGATTGATGCAGAATTCAGGGTTGAAAGAGAGGGTTTGAATGTAGATAATGTTTTAATCTAGAGACAGGTTGTGTTTTTGGCGATGTCAGATGAGCAGAAGTTTTCCTTTAAGCCAAACTTGTAGACAATTGCCTCCAAGATTTGATATATTTTTGGCGGACATCTTCAGTGGACTGTATGCAGTATCATGTAATGCACGTGGAGAAGTGTCAATTGGTTCATTGGATCGAACTTCAATCAGATCAATGAACCAATTAACAATGGTAAAACTGACATGCCTCCAGAAAATCATAAAGCATGTCTGCTGTACAACTGAGCGGAATGTACGCACATCCAGATTAGGAATTGCAAACTCGGGAAATGTTTACGATTTAGTCAACTTGATAATCAACATATATATCCTCTATCAACAGCGGTTTATGGCTTGAAATGGTTTTTTCAAAGTCATGGTGTCGTGTGCGGGCACAACAATTCAGTTCTATTTTTTCCAAGTTGGTGGCTGACATCTTTGGACAGTAGAAAATCCCCAATTCTGCCAATATCTATTATGAATTATTTTGCATTGAAACAAAAGACCCTGAGAAGCAAACTAATTATCAAATTAGCAAGTAAACTGAAGACAACCCTTCATATTTTTTTTTTTTTTTTTTTTGACAAGTCGAATATTCATATTAGATCTATTGCAAGAACAACAACTACTATTGCACGGTCTGTCTGTCTCACATTTCATTTGTTCTTCAATTTTAATTTAGACGATTATTATAACTCTATAGTAGGCTTACTACATGTATAGTATAACCAAGGTGTTATGCATTTGCGAGTCTTTCTCGAAGAATTCTATGGTGATGCAGAATTTTAGAGTGTAAAAGTAATGGAAAAGATGTGTGTGGAATGCCAAACATCACTTTATCAATTGTTTTCCAAATTTTCAAAATATCTGTTTTCAGGCTCACTTATATCGACAGTATTTCCTGGGCTGTATTTCATTATTTGCTATTCTGGCCTATGTCAAATATTACGTCGAAGATGAGAACGTAGCAATGGAGCACCTCGGTCTGATAGCAGATGTCGTCACTGTCATATCATATGGTGCTCCACTGGCAACACTGGTGAGTACATGTATGTACATGTTATGATCGTGTATGTTTTACAGTAGCAGCGCATTCAGAAATTGTTTGGGCCACATAAGTGAAATTAAGTTGATACGGGTATGGGAAAATGTTGTTTGGCTGGTCCGCGACATAATGAAGTTAGATGCAGTGTTAGGCCTATGTAACCCACTCGCATGGGGAGGTAATCAAGTTAATAAAATTGGTGACTGCAGTGAACTCGACTGTGTGCAACTTGGGCTGAATAAAAGTTATCTCTAGCTTCACATGTATTTTATTGAAGAAAAAAAACTGACGAGGGAGGGAGGCTTTTTAACCCACCATCACCAGATGGTGGGCTGTTCAAATCACTTTTCATCCGTGGTCCGTCAGTCAGTAAACAATTCTTGTTATCGCGATTTCTCAGGAACTACTGCATGGATCTTTCTCAAATTTGGTACACAGGTTCCCCTTGGGGTCTAGTTGTGCAAGATACCTTTTATGATCCGATTCGAAAATCCAATATGGCCACAAGGCGGCCATCTTGGATTTCCCCATGAAACCTTGTTATCGCGATTTCTCAGGAACTACTGCATGGATCTTTCTCAAATTTGGTACACAGGTTCCCCTTGGGGTCTAGTTTTGCAAGATACCTTTTCGGGTCCGATTCGAAAATCCAATATGGCCACCAGGCAGCCATCTTGGATTTCCCCATCAAACATTATTATCGTCATTTCTCAGGAAGTACTGCATGGATCTTTCTCAAATTTGGTACACAGGTTCCCCTTGGGGTCTAGTTGTGCAAGATAACTTTTCTGGTCCGATTGGAAAATACAATATGGCCACCGGGCAGCCATCTTGGATTTCCCCATGAAACTTTATCTTCATTTCTCAGAAAGTACTGCATGGATCTTTCTCAAATTTGGTACACAGGTTCCCCTTGGGGTCTAGTTGTGCAAGATACCTTTTCTGGTCCGATTCGAAAATCCAATATGGCCACCAGGCAGCCATCTTGGATTTCCCAATGAAACTTTATCGTCATTTCTCAGGAAGTACTGCATGGATCTTTCTCAAATTTGGCACACAGGCAGGGATTCATACAAGTCGCTTTTTACCATCGAATACCGGTGGTAAAAAAAATTTGAAAACTCAATTCGTATGGCAAGAAACTCAATTGCTTTCGTTTTACTGGACAAATACTCAATTTTTCGTGGAAAACTCAATTCGCCAGAAATGGTGAAAGTTAATTTGACAGCCCAAATTACGAAATAAACTCAATCGAATGACGATCTTACCGTGAAAAGGACACTAACAGGCGCCGGGAGCGTGCCACCACGTGTGGTGGTGTTGTTGTTAACGCCTTCGAGTATGCTGATCACAGCGCCGTGTAGCGGCTGACACAATTGCTTGCATACATTATTTCCGGAACCCTCAAACGTTCATTGTGTGGCAGCCTGCATTCGTACTACCGAGGGTTTCCAGACTACCACTAAAGTTTGACAACAGGGACTGCCGCCCAAAGTTTTTATCGGTCATCTGTCGCCGTAAAAGTTTTTTTTTCTTCAACTTCAAACAGACCCTGTGTAGTTGTTGTTGTCATCTTTAAATCGCGTAGGTCGTCAATTTGTCCGCCAGAGTTGCAAGTTTCAGAAATGAAATACAAAGAAAATATAGTCTACGAAACGAGAGAAAAATCTGCCCTCGCTTTGTTGTTGTTGAAAAGCGATATGCCTGTTGAAAACTTTTGTGCCTTACTTCCCTATTTTGAAAGTGAACTCTTCCAATTCGATTCATCGGGAAGGTCAGTGGAAGTTTCCATTACCGCAATAGGGATGACAGCCAACAGTCTTGCGCTTTGTAGAGCCACGTGCCTGCAGCCAGTCGACCATATTTCCCGGCTAAATCTGGACCGTGATGCCGACGTTCGGTTCATTCAGTATCCATCAAACACGAAGTAAAAAGTGAAATGTCCAGCGATGTCAAAGATTGAAAATACATCAAGACTAAACGTCTAAATTTCACATGACTTGCACAAGCCAAGACCTGCAATCATGATCGGGTTGTATTTTCGTAAAGTACATTGACATGGTCTACAACTTCACTCATGAGATGTCAGTGCGACTGACGCTGCGATGAGACCAGGCTGCATATTTTATCTTCGTCTGCTCCATAATGTTGACTCCTCGTTGATTATGAACAATAAATTTTCATAGTTGGAAGAGTAATGGAAAACCATACTTTAAATACGAGGTGACCTCCCGAACTGGATTTTGGAAAACTTAACAGGAGATAAATAGCACTCGAGAAATTTGCTTAAAAGATTTAACATTGAGTGAATGTGACCATCCAAAATATTCGGTAGTTTTCAGAAAATTTAGACTTTAGAACTTGGCAGATCTGTCTCATGTAAAAACTTTATTTTTAAACTTTAATTTAGTAACAATCTACAGAGCCTGTGTTTGGTGCAGTTAGCTGCAGACAAGAGGGCATATTTCCTGGTTCGATCCTTTGCTGTTTTGAACAATGAGTTTTATTGATTTTGGATATTGGGTAGATGAAAATGTTTTGTCAAAAATAACCCCTGCTCATAGTATAATATATTGACCATATTAAAACAACATCCTGTGCATGGTGGTGGTTGAAATATTTGAGAACTGAATACCAATAGGTGAATCGGCGGTAAAAAAAATTGAAAACTCAATTGCAATCTTTGAATTGGCAGTAAAAATTTTTGAAAACTCAATTCCACCATTGTGAAAACTAAATTTTGAGTAATATTGAGTTTTCGGTGGTAAAATTTTGACTTATATGAATCCCTGACAGGTTCCCCTTGTAGTCCAGTTGTGCAAGATACCTTTTCTGATCCGATTTCAAAATCCAATATGTCCCATCAGGCGGCCATCTTGGATTTCCCCATGCAACTTTGTTATTGCGATTTCTCAAGAACTTCTGCATGAATCTTTGTCAAAGATACATATGTATGCAAGATACATTTTCTGGTCCGATTCGAAAATCCAATATGGCCACCAGGCGCCCATCTTGGATTTCTCCATGAAACTTTATCGTGATTTCTCAAGAAGTACTGCATGGATCTTCCTCAAATTTGGTACACAGGTTCCCCTTGTGGCCCAGTTGCGCAAGATACCGTTTTTGGTCCGATTCGAAAATCCAATATGGCCACCAGGTGGCCATCGGCCATCTTCAATTTCCCCTGGAAACATTGTTATCGCGAATTCTCAGGAAATATTTCATGGATCTCTCTGAAATTTGGTACACAGGTCCCACATGGGGCCTAGTTATGCAAGATACCTTTTTTGGTCCAATTCGAAAATCCAAGTTATGCTTCAAATTAATACGGTATTCCCGAGTTGTGACGTTGCACCACAAGAGTCGGCGGATCAAACGGTGGGGCATATTCTATATATTGACTATAGAGAATATCCGTACCTTCACCTTCCATATCAAGGAGTTCAAATAATTCGAAATTAAAACGTATTTCTTCAAATTTTAAATCAGTTTTCTTTAGTCCATGTAGTTGCAAGTGAACTGCCCCACCATTTCTTCTGCTGGCGGGTCGACTACATGAAGGGATGTCACTCTTGTGACACAGCGTCACAACTCGACAACTGTAGACTACTGCATGTTTCGATCCAAGGGAGATAATCAGGATTCAGACATTTTCGAAGTTTCAAATTTACTGCGCGGAACGGATCCCTTCAGTACTAAGTATTGTACCATGTTACTATTTTCGAGCATGGTATCTTAAAAGAGATATCTCAAACTAGCCCAGTAAACAGAACAGAATTAGCATTCGTTCCTAATTATAAAATCTTAAGTATGTTTCATAGCTCATGCCAAAGTGTCAAAGAGATTTGTCTTCGCTTCCAGTACCCAATGATGACACGTGCAAAAAAATAAAATACTACAAAACGAAGACGAAGGAACCTCCGTACATGTACATTAACTTTCAGACTAACTTTGCTCATTTCTCTTGTACTATAACAACCGACATAAGTACAGTTTCTAGAAATCTTGAAACTCCTGAAACTTAGAAAGATGATATCTTGGTATTTTCCAGTGTCTCTTTTTTGATCTTTTTTCGCTCAGATTCGAAATTCTGTAAACAAAATTACAAATCAATCGCTTGTTCCTAGTAACAATGGACAAAAAGATCCTCTTGTCATTAGCTTACAACTATCGGACAATGGTGGGTGCCAAGATCCTTCAGGATCTTTCGTTTTTTCTTTTTTTTCTCAGACCAAATATAGCTTTCATTTCTGGCTAACAGATGCAATAGTTTATATGTACATGTAATACAATGTTCATGAAATACAATGTTCTTTGAGTTACTGGAAAAGTCAGCCTTCAACAAATTACTATTTCTTGCAACTATTTTGTGCTCACAAAAATAACTATGGGCCCTGGTTATTTATTTGGCTGAGAATGCCGAGATGCCATATATATATTTTAATGTTGCTTGAACTTAACTGTGAACATTTTGCAATGCAAATATGTTTCTTCCCCAACCTCGTATCTTTAAATTCACTATCTATCCTTTCCTTCCTTCTTTCTTTCGCTTATATACATGTACAATATGGGTACTTGAAACCAGAAACGATTGTAATCCTGTTTATACACCCATCATGAAACTCGCCTGTCGGACCCTCAGTCATGCGTCTGCTAACTTCAGAAGCTGTGTGAGATGTTCAGTTCCATATCACATAGTATACTCAAAGTTTAGTACCACTAAGTTACTCATGTGATAAAGAGGAACCCTATTCTTTTTGAGGTCAATTGGCTAAAGGTCAAGGTCACTGTAGACAACAATCAGTATTAACCCTTCGCAAATTGTTTATGTTATAAGTATAGCTCAGAGATGCATGTGCATTGTGATGGCGAAGAAGAAACCTATTGGTTTTCAGCCCTCAGCCAGTTTTGGTCAAAGGGTATTGTCTACATCATCCGTTCATCTGTCCATCTTGCTTATGAACACAGCATCTCTTAAGGATTATTGTCAGGCTTTCCAAATTCATATAACATATACAACTGGTCATGGGTCAAACTCATTGAAGATGACTGACGTTGACCTATTTTACATGTATCAAGGTCAAATTCTAGTAGATTGGTTATATCTCTTGAAGGGTTAAATCAAGGCTCTCCAAATCCATACTACACGCGCAACTTCAGGTGATTTACTAGGAACTTGTCCAGTTTGGCCTATTTTATCAATGTTATACAATAGTTATTGCAATATGTTGAGGGATCAGGGCTTAGGCTCTCTATATCGCTGTCCTTGCAATATTGTAGATTCCACATGTTAAGTCATGAAAAGTAACATCTTCACATGAAATTTATATCAGTGACACAATTGCATGTATAATTGTTCACTTTTCAGAGGGATGTATTGAGAACAAGAACCACAGATTCCATGTCATTTCCTTTATGCCTTGCCAATCTTCTGGTCGCAATACAGTGGTTCTCATATGGTTACTTGTTGGGCGACCCATATATTGCGGTAAGATTTTTCACTTGAATTCTTCTTCCCCAATAAAAAATTTAGACAATTAATTGACCCCGTGCACTTATACTTGATCTGCTGTGAGGTTCCTGGTGTAAATTTCTGATTCATAAAAGTAGTAGCATATTTTTGATGCATATTTGCAATAGTTTGGCTAGTTGAAAATATTCCCCCTATAGTAAAAGCATAGGCACTAGGCAGGAATGAAAAAGTACAAATTAGAAATTCATGCTAAAACTCCCACACTCGGACATGCATCGGTGGGCAGAATCAGTCCATTTATATATGCCCGCCCAAAAGTAGGCATGCAAATGTGATGGTGATTTCTGTCCGTCCTTCCATGTCCTGTCTACATATGTGACAGTTTTCTATCTAAATTTCAATATTTTTTTTTGCTAACAACTACCGTATGTAAAGGGAAATGATATGTCCAAAATGGAGGTCGAGGCTGTACCAAATTGGAGGTAGAGGTCAGTGGTCAAAGATCACTGACCTAAATATCAGGAAATCATGTAACAGTTTGTGTCCGATCTATACCTGGAAGTTTTATGTCTACAGTTGCAATGCTTTGTGAGCGGGTACAGTAGGTGGAGACAATGTGTCACATCTAAATATTGAGGTCAGAGGTCAGTTTGACTCAACCAGGAAATCATTTAAAACTGCAAATTTTTTGTGGGTGGATTCATTAGGGGGGGGGGGGGGCAGATGGGTCTCATACCAAAATTCAGGTCAAGAACAAAGGCCACTGGTTACCATGGTTACTGTGATGCCAAAATATGGAAATCGTTGATAATCTAAATTTTATCAATGTCTGCATCATCTGAAACAAACATGTCGTATACCAAAATTGAAGTCACGGTCCACTCGTCAAATGTCGCGGTGATTTTCACGAGGAGCCCTGCTTCCCAAATATAAGAATTCTTCTCAACGATTCACACTGATCTATTTTTTCACCTCCATTTTTCAACATGACTGAATGGGAAATTTCCTACTTCATTGCATTCTCCCAACGTCAGAGTTTGTAACCTCCAAACCGTCGGTAAACAAGACTCTGACTTCACCCCTATTCAATTGCCTGGCGCGCAGCCGCATTGTGTCTTTTCTGCTGAGCCAATAAGAGAGCGTGTTATATTTTCCGACTGACTACGTCATTATAGCTGATCACCGCGTGGAGACGGGCGGTCATATTGTGAACAACATTTGACAGGCTGGCATTCCGATTCACGCTGAAAGCTATTGTAAGCATTAATTGATAATGACCCTGGAGAATGGATCAAGCATGCATGTGGTAGATGTGACAGACAATCAACAACCCTGCGTCTTTCAGAAAATTATATTATGGCCATGTGTATTGAATGATATCTGTGTTTCATGTCGCCGGTCTTGAACTCAGTGAGGGAGGTTACAACACAAATCAACGTCAACACAAAATATTCTATTGAAAAGTTACTCAGCCAAAATTACTCATCTGAACGTATTATTATGTATTTATGTGCAACAAGTAAGTAATAAAAAACAATCAGTGAAGGAGGCGGACGAGAAATATGCATCGGAACACATCATTGGCCTAATTTCCTCACAGTACTAAATATTAAATAATAAGATGTCTGCAGTTAAATGTGTTTCCCTGGTTATAACCAAAAACAATATTAAGATTTTGTCTTTTAATTTAATAATTGATTCAAGTTTTTTTCAAATGGCAATTTTTTATCAAACTAACTTATTTAAATTTGCTCAAAGTAAAAAATGTTTATCAAATATATTGGCTTTGAATTAAGAAATGACAATAACAGTATTATCACAATTTTCAGTGTTATATTTAAAATTTATATTATAATTTATTATTATTATTTTATTAACATAATTTACCTGTTTATAAACTTATCATCGAATCACCGCATGAGCCTCGTCGGCGACAATAGCCGCCGTGGTTTTCCCCGTGTTTAATTAGCAAATCGCGGTTCTCTTCCTGGTTTAACAGTAATTCGAGGCTTGAGAATACAAATGAATAAGGTCCCTCCTGTAGTTTTTGTCGGGTTTACCAAGGGTAAACCCTACATTAGTATCACTCTTCAGTTTTTCTTTTTTCTTCTGCACATGTGTAGTTTTGATCTCCTGCCCGGAGACTGTTCTCATTTGATGCCCCTTACAGCATTCATATTTGCCGGTGACCGAATTTCGCCAGATTGGAACGAGGTCAGACAGCTCATTTACATATTTTGTGTAGTCCATTGGTTGAACTAAGCTCGTGACTCTTTCCCGCTGAATAGTTATTCAGATTTTGTGACGTGTATTGGTCGAGGTCAAAATGTCGACAGCTGATTGGCTCACGCTCTTGACATCTGTACTAATTTACATATCCAGAACTGCCACCATTGGTCAAATTGCAGTGACATGTTTTTCTCTTTGTGAAATGATGAGGACGGTCGCGTTGCTTTGGAGTTTAGCCTAGGGCGAATGAAAACAGTTGAGACTGGATGATTATAAACTGTGGTTGTCCCGTCACGATGAGAGGACAGCCACGTGCACGGTGTGTCAAACAAATGTGGATCTGTCCAATTTGGTCGAGGGTGCTTTGAGGAGCCATATACAAAAACTACAGGGCACAAATTACGCATGAACAGAAAAATCAGGGACGGTCAACACATGGACAATGCGGCATTTACTACACCCGAGACAACAACGACAATAAATGAGACTGCCGTGCCCGCCCGAGCTTCAACTTCTACCTCGAACGGTGAGACGACCAATACCGTGCACGACCGTACGCGTGGCCGTATGAAAAACTTATGAGTTGAAGTATTGGAAACTTTAATCAGCTGTTGAACTGTGCACATTACCTGTTGGTTTCAAATTCAAACTTATGCAGACCTTGGTGAGGTCATGCTGATTGCTCAGAAATTTTCGATTTTTTAAAATATGCTGTATTTTTCTGCCTTACAAACTAACTATGAAACAAAAGTCTTGAGTTTTTTTTCATTCATGTGTACACTGGTAAGACTACATTAGGTGTCCAATAATTTCATCACATCCAGTGCAGAAAATGATTGATTTCTTCTCCAATCTCGCTATTGAGAGCAATAAATAGAATTTACATTTAAATACATATTATTTTTCATTTATTGAAGTGGGAAGTGCAATAAAATTATTATAAATCGTAATGCAGTTTAACCAGTGTGCACCTGACATGCCAGAAGGGATTAACCATTTCCTTGTAAGAAACTTGCAGTGTTTCTATATTTTTATTCTTGCTTGGATAAGCCTGGCGATAGGTACCGTATTTCAATATGACTTAGTGATTCAAACCTGCCGTACCGGCCGTATTTTGCACTTTTCGGTGCATTTACAGTCGACATTTTCTCTTGTTGCAAAATTATGACACCTTTAACCAAAATCATATTTAGACTTATTTGTTGTCCAAAATAGCTAAAATTGGTTTTGGTTAAAGGTGTCCTATTTTTGTAACAAGAGAAAATCTGCACCGAAAAGTGCATAAAAATACGAAAAGAAGCCAATGTACCAATTTGGTGCGCCATAAATCCGTTTTCGTGCATCTGCAGTCCTTCATTATTTTTTGTCTTTGAAAGTTTGGCCCTACAAACCGAACAGCTTGAGGACGATTCCCTATGTAAAGCGAACACCACCTTTCTTCCTTTAAATGATCACAAATATGGGACTAATAAACCCCTCTGATGCAAGTAAACCCGACATCAGTACTTTAAGTACTTTGATTCTCTGTTGCAATCGCCAGGTCCAAGATATGTGGCAGTAAATCCGAGGGCTCGAAGTACATTTACTTGCTCGTTCATTATGGAAATTAATTGACAGATCACAAATACTAGTCCGGTTTTTTTAAACAGGACGCCCCTCAAAGATTTGCCGCTGTTCGTTCTCGTCGATATACAACGCCTATGTTGATTGGCTCACCGAAGTTACGCTGAGCTTTACGGAAATCATCGGCCCCATTCGGTAATCTCAACAAGTTCGCTTCATTTAGTAACGGAGGCTGTTGATTGGGCGAGAGCCATGCGCAGAAAAGCTGCGCGCCGCAATTATCCCCACTTTGACATCAGAGGGTATATACGACAATAGGAGATATACAATCTGATGCCATGAGAATGACTTCATTGTTACTTTGGTCTGGCATCTCCAAGCATGCCAAGTAAGTTCAAATTGAATGAATTATAATGTCTACTGTTAGGGGGCATGTCTAGTTATCTAAAAGTGTACTTCACAAGTCATAATTCACCATTCAAGGAATTACAACCCATTTCAAGACTGTGGAACTGGAGTGCTCACCAAACATGATTGGACATAACTGGACATGATTGGCTGGACATGTCAAGCCTTAAATAAGTTACCCCAGAGCCGAGGGGTATTCAGATGCGCAGCCAACCACCTCGCTGGGGGTCTAATAACACCCCCAGCCACCAGTCAGATTTTTGGACCGGATTCGGGGCCTTCGCGCACATCGTCGGAAATGACATCATATATAGTAAAATAGATGTTTACCGAATATTTCGATTACTTTTCAAGTCTGCATAATACCTCTGTTGACCTAGCGTTAAAAATAATTATCTGCAGATAATTTTCCGTTTATCTGGACAGAGCATATGAAAAGTAGTTCGCTCATGTGCAATACTAAAGAAGTTGTTCGGACGGATTCAAATTGAACCGTGCGTTGGTTGGTTTCCCCTATACGTCATAGCAACGTAGTAAAGGTCAACTTCCGCTATTGGTGGCAGGGATGGTAATGGAGCCTGCGAAATGGAGCATGCGCTGTGGGGAGGTTGATGCGCAGCTTCATATTGACCATGTGATTCAATGTATTTAAAAACTATCCTTCTATATTATGATCATTTTTCTTTTTTCTAATTTTCAGCTTCCGAATGTTGCCGGTTTACTGCTAGGTGTGTTGCAGATGTTCCTGTTTTGTAAATACCCTTCATCTAAAGTTCGTCCTAGCACTAAAGCTTTCGTGTCCTAGCATTATATCACTCGTCCATCATTCGAGCACTATCTGTAGTTCATGCATATGGACACATGTTGTAGTACATATATTCCTTGCTAAAATCAAAAGGTGCTATATATCACCACAAGTGCAGAATGAAGAACTTCTGATTTCCTGGAATACCACTGTATTTCACACCCCAGTGATTTCAGACATGCATTCTGAGTCAATTTGGGTAGTACCTGTGACAGTTCTCTTATGCTTATATACGGGGATATAGCCAAAATCCGAGAGGGTTTTATCTCAATTGTTCTACTAGGGGTGTATTAGTGCAGAGAACTTCCTGTAAATAGGGCTTGATCCAGGTCATTTTTACCCCTATCCAGTGAATCTTCACTGTTCTCAGTTTATGGTTTTGACAAGGAATGCTGATCAGTCAGGGCTTACAGAAGTTACCAAATTATAACCTCTACAAGTGAGTGTATCAAAATCTTCACTTTCAAAAAATAATGATATTTTGACATGCAGTGAAGTTGAACATCCCTTCAAGTGCATGTGGTACATTCATAAACATGAGATTATAAACTAGGTACAAGTATTACGATATACAAGCTTATATTCTTGGATCCAAGATTTTTCGCTCTATTATGTATATTTTTTCTGGAGAGCCAAGACAACAAGGTCAACAAAGGAGGTATAACTGAAATAAGGCCTCACTGATTTTTGAAGAGCCACACTCAATTTTGTCCACTGTGCAAATTGATTGATATAACTTTATAAAGGTACTTTGCTGATGAAATGTTGACAAAATGTTCATGGCGCAATCCAATCTTCTGATCATGTTTGCATTAGTGTGAGTAGAAGATCGATGTTATCTTCTCTTTGGTCAACTTGGTGACGTTCCTTCCGCACACATTTTGTGGTCAAATGGGCACCACAACTAATAACTTTTCAGAGTTATTGCTGGATGTAGTTCATAACTTGCCAAGGTTATAATTTTATAACTTCTGTATGTTGGTTCCCAGACTGCTGCTTCATACTAATAGGATAAGTTGCCTGTATCACTGACATTCAAATCTAATGATCAGTTTTCAAATGGAGAATGAAATGTTTTCTGGTTCCAAAGTTTATATTAAAATTTATCATGGTTGTTTCATTATGGTTGGGCAAGATGATCGGGAGTTTCTCGCCATGTGGTCTGGTGATCAAGTTGTATACAGCTGAGATTAATTAAGGATACTCACTCTGCTGATCAACAAACTCATTTTTCTTTCATTTACTCTAATTCATCACAGACCTTGCTTATTTATGGCCAAAATGTAAACTTGAATTTCCCTTTCATAGTCAATTTATCAAATCAGAAAATGGTCTCAACACACATATATACATGTATATGTATAAAAATAAACAAACAAACCTCCTTGATTTCTACATTATTATATTCCGACTGCAGTTTCGAACTCGATGTTCTTTTCAAGGAATACTGTTTACAACATAATGACAGACCGGTATATAAACAGTCGGGACACAATGGTCGATGGACGACAGTGTTTAACAAAAAAACGCTGACATGTTTGAAACAGTTGGTCAGAGAGATTAAAATGGATAATACGAACAAATACAATACATACGGAAAACAACAATCAAGGTAACAGGCCGATCACTCTTGTTAAGTATATACATGCTGTGAACGATAGAAATGAAAATTTACCAGTTTTAACATGTGGTATATTCCAATTTTCTGGTGAACACGAATTAACATGGAAAACATATGTAAGATTTAACAAGAGATACAAAGGTGAAAGAAGAAAAATTAAGGTCTAGAGCCGTTTAGCTCTGGAGCATAGTTCTCAATAAACATAGTTTCTTTCACATCTAATAAAGCCTGATTCTCATTCAGTATCTTGTAAAATGGAAAAACTTTAAATGAAGCCGTCATTTGTAAAGCACAGTTTCTAATATGTCTGCTAACAGGAAGATAACATAAGTTCTCATTATTAATTTGTTGCCGATGAACAGTTAGTCGGGATCTTAAGTCTGTGGTTTGACCAATATATTGGTCTCCACAGCCCTGACAAACCAATACATATACAACATATTTACTGTCACATGACATGTTGTTAACACAGAATTTTTGCCTTTGAATTTAATGGAGGTGAACTCGGAAAGTGAACTCGGAAAATAATTCTTTTTTAGAGAACCGCGGACCCCGGAAGGGGGAACCGGTATCACAACATCCGGTTCCAAAGGTAATAAATTTATCTTCATTAACGTTAAGTGAAGAACAGGTCAATATTTTAAAGTTGGGTTTAGACTTCACCCCAACCCCTATGTCCAATCCAGACGACCTTTCTAAAGATATTCGGGCATTTAGTAAAAAACTTCGGATGTGTGAACTGATGCATGACACTGTTAGTGGTAATGATGATTCATTAGTTAAAAATTTGTCTACTTACCGACCCCGTACCAGTGATGATGATCACCTGGAGCTATTTATTGATAATTTGAATAACTTGCCATTAAAATCTTCATCTAATGCAAGGTCGAATATATCATCACAACAAAAATCCGCAATCAAGGACCTTTTATCAAACCCACATATTATCTTGAAAGAAGCTGATAAGGGTAAAGCCGTGGTCATAATGGATAAAGAGTATTACAAAGAAAAAATTCTGGAAATGATAAATGACAAAAACACATACAAGGAAGAGGAATGTAACCCAGGTAACCAAATCTTAACCAATCTTCGCAAACTTGTTAGACAACACGCGAGTCTATTTGGACTAAAAAGGAAAAGGATTATTTGACCAAATTTGAATCAAATGCCAGCAACTTTTAAGGCCTCCCCAAGATTCATAAGTCAGAACAAATTAAGCAAGCGATTCAAATTCAAAATTCTGAATACATTGTCTTTCCCAGACCCACTGATCTCAAATTTAGGCCAATCATTGCCGGTCCTTCTTCCCCAACACAAAGGCTGAGCCACCTAACGGATATCTTACTTAGACCCTTTATTACCCATGTAAAAAGTTATGTAAGAGACAGCTTGGATTTTCTTAACGGCTTACCGGTTGAAGTGGATTCTGCAACTAAAATGGCTACGTTTGATGTAAACAGCCTATATAGTAACATACCACATAGCCTTGGGCTAGAGGCTATCCAATACTGGCTGAATAATTTCCCTGAAACGCTCCACAGTCGCTTCAAAAAAGCTTTCGTCTTAGACAGCGTAATATTCATATTAAACAATAATTCTTTTTGTTTTAATGACAGATTTTACATGCAAATTCTTGGTACCGCCATGGGAACCAAAATGGCTCCAGTATATGCCACCCTAGTTTGGGTTACCTAGAATTAGGCCTATATGAAAAAATCAGCACAACTTACGAAGAATTCTTCGGCCAAATATTTAGAGACAAATGGAGGAGATATCTTCATGACTGCTTCATATTCTGGCCCACTGATAATGGCCCGCTCGAGACGTTACATGGAATTCTAAATTCACTTCACCCGCAGATCTCATTCACTATGGAAACAAGTGATCAGAGTATTCCATTTTTAGACATCCTTATTCTAAAATCTGAAAGTACCATAACTACTGATATTTACAGAAAACCAACAGATACGCAACTGTATCTCCACTAACGCTCCAATCACCCGAGACACACCAGGGAAAATATTCCTTACACCCTGGCTCGCCGAATCTGTACCATCGTTTCAGATCCCAAAATTCGTATGGTATGAATGGCGGAACTAAAATCATCCTTGCTCTCCCGAGGATATCCCGAGGGCTTGATTGACAAGGGAATAAGGAAAGCATCTGCCCTGCCAATCAGTGAACTTAGAGAGCCTTCGAAAAAATCCACAAATGGAAACGTTATACCTCTAGTTACAACACACAACCCCAATAATAACAACATTTTCCCAATAGTGCTAAACACGTTGCCCATCCTAAACAACAGCCCGAGAATGAAAGACATCGTCTCTAATTCAAGTATCATCAATAGCAAAAGACAAGCTCCAAACTTGAAGAATATTCTCACTAAGGCTCGATTTTCAGAGTCCCAAACAAATGCCCGGGTTTCAAAATGTAAGCGGTCGAAATGTGGTGCTTGCATTCACATACATGAGGGACCCTCCATTAAATTCAAAGGCAAAAATTCTGTGTTTGAGGTGAAATACAACATGTCATGTGACAGTAAATATGTTGTATATGTATTGGTTTGTCAGGGCTGTGGAGACCAATATATTGGTCAAACCACAGACTTAAGATCCCGACTAACTGTTCATCGGCAACAAATTAATAATGAGAACTTATGTTATCTTCCTGTTAGCAGACATATTAGAAACTGTGCTTTACAAATGAATCCTTCATTTAACGTTTTTTCCATTTTACAAGATACTTAATGAGAATCAGGCTTTATTAGATGTGAAAGAAACTATGTTTATTGAGAACTATGCTCCAGAGCTAAACGGTTCTCATAGACCTTAATTTTTCTTCTTTCACCTTTGTATCTCTTGTTAAATCTTACATATGTTTCCCATGTTAATTCGTGTTCACCAGAAAATTGGAATATACCACATGTTAAAACTGGTAAATTTTCATTTCTATCGTTCACAGCATGTATATACTTAACAAGAGTGATCGGCCTGTTACCTTGATTGTTGTTTTCCGTATGTATTGTATTTGTTCGTATTATCCATTTTAATCTCTCTGACCAACTGTTTCAAACATGTCAGCGGTTTTTTGTTAAACACTGTCGTCCAGCGACCATTGTGTCCTGACTGTTTATATAACGGTCTGTCATTATGTTGTAAACAGTATTCCTTGAAAAGAACATTGAGTTCGAAACTGCAGTCGGAATATAATGATGTAGAAATCAAGAAGGAGGTTTGTTTGTTTATTTTTATTTAACTTCTCCGCACCAGAACACATCTTTTTACTATATATGTATATATATATATATATATATATAGCAAGATTGCCCTTAAGGGTACTCCATATCCTGGACATGAAATAAATATGACATTTGTGGAACATTTATATGTATATATTATAAAATTCTCTAGTCCATATTTTTGTTACAGAGGCGGGTGACTGATAATGTGATGTCCAGCACTGTAATTGCACTTGTCTTTATTGCACCAATGTAATGGTCTGGTTTGGTGTTGCTTCAAAGATTTGTTCCTTTGAATCAACAGGAACTCGACCTCGCTAGGTGCGGCCTTGTTGGTTCGTCACGATATGAGTGAAATATTGTTGAAAGCGACATTAAAACTTCGCTCACTCAATTTATTTACAGAGCTCGATATTGTACATAACAATTTAGAAACCTGTTAAATTGTGGGTTATGCACCATGTCACTAAAATCAATGCAACTGAAATGTAAACTGCAAGATGTTACTATAAATAACCTTAAACAAATCAAAATTGATTGTCCATCCAAACGTTGATCACATATATGTATACAACATGTAAGCTAATTTGTCACAGAATCGAATGTATCATTTCTCAATTCTGTTCATGGTGATTTTATGCATGTACCAAGGGAGATTGATGATTGATTGTACATTTAATGTCACGATGTACACATGTGTTGAACGTAATGTTGTATATTTCGTGAAATTTGTCTGGGACCAAATGTAGAAGTCGTGCAATTATCCATAATTTTGTGTTTTAATAAATTAAAATTTGAGGACTACCTAATTGTATTGTGAAAAATTTCACTCCATTTGATGGTATTATCACAAGATTTACCACACTCTCTTTCTAGTCATTCAAAGATTTGTTTAACTTTGAAAACTGAGATTTTGTTTTGTACAATGATTTTGACCAAGCAATGTTAAGGTATCTTTTTTTCAGTTTTGGGATGACTTGGGCCATATACGCCTACGGTAATTCCCCTAATAATTCGATCACGGGAAGTGCAGCAAAATGGCATATATCTGGCAATATTTTTCATGACACCAGCTACAAGGTATCACATTTTGTCATCATATGGCTTTTCTTCAATTTGAATGAAGACTGGGAATCTTTGTTATTCAGAGACTGAGAAAAAATGAGTTGAAAAGTGAACTTCCTGTGATTGAATTATTAGGGGAATTACCGTAATAAATAATTTTAAAAAGAAATTGATAGAATAACGAATTAAGTATTACTTAATTTAACTAGTAAATTAAGGCCATACTCCAGATAGACCAATGTGGATGGATTCTCTGAGTGAGTAAGCATGGGTTGACTTCATAGAGTGAGGGAATTAATAGACCCGGCAAGATATTAACAGATTTAAGTAAATTTGTAGGCAGGCAGATTGTACCAAAGACTTGAGAAAATGGAACTCTCTTATGCTCCCCATTAAGAGGGTAGAACAAGGAGGGTGTCTGTATAATGTGACTGTTGAGTTACATGTCTGCCTTCAACATGACAGCACTATAAAATGGCAGCATTACAACAGGCTCTGTCCCAAGTGGGCAACCACGCCTTCACCCCCCTCTCACGTTGTGATATAACTGAAAATGTTCTGAAAGCGACATTGAACCCTACTCAATCACTCACTCACTCACTCACTCTCAGCTATATATTTTGAATGGAATTCACTCCTTCATATTGTGGTCACAATAAAATGTTGATACATGTAATTGTTTCATTTTTTTTCTATATTCCTTTCTTAGAACGCAAATTCAACATGAACGACGATTTCAACCAATCAAAAAGTTGAAATTTTCATTTCTGTTTCCTGAAGAAAGATCTAAATTAAGTCTTCTATGAGCCCACCCACCTGCTCAATGATTGGTTGAAAAGTCATTCAGATTGACAGTCATCTCACGCTGCCTGAAATAGATCTAATCAAGCACATGCTCTGCAGACAAAACAAGGTTACATTGTGTAACAAACTCAGACATTGGAGAATCACAGACTTTTTAATAATGCAATAAATTCACAAGTTTCTGTTATAAATCAACGCATGAAATTTCAAATAAATTACAGATAACAACAAAATAAGATGCAAAAAGAATTATCATTTATGACCACAGTTTGAATTAATAGCGCTATACATGTATTGAGCAATGTATTACGAAGAAATATCACCAGACCAATTAAATCGATATACTGAATTATAACAGTTACACAAAAGATAATCCCATTTTAGTATGCCAATATATATTTTCAAATCTATAGTAATTGGCAGAATTAGCAAATTAACAATAACTTCAATTGATGATGCAATACAATTACATGTATCTCGAGATGCTTTTAAAAAAAATGCGTATAGTGCATGGCCAAATATATTTACGGAAATCAAGTGTGAACTGTTCGCACGGAATTCGATTTTAACTTTGAAATAAAAATATTGAAGTACATGTAACCTGCCAGGTTAGATAATTCCAGTCCTGACAAAAACTTTGCTTTGCCTGTCAATTTCCCGAAGATCCGTCTATTAGCTGTCTTACCTATACAGAGATTTCAAGTAATTTTATGGGACAGCAGCTATTGATATTGCTAAATGCTAATTCAAAATATATTTTTGCATTTAGGCCAATACAACTGACCCATGAACGGTGATATATGAAAATACATGTGATGTTATGCTCCATAATATAAATTCCTGACAAACATTTTTATAAATATCATTTTTACCCCTCGGCCATTTTGGCCTCGGGGTATTGTCGTCGCCATGTACGTCCGTCCGTCCGCTTGACCGTACGTCCATTACCGCATTTTAGGCAAAACTGCTTGAGACACAACCACCAAATTTTCAGAACTTGTCTATCTAGTGCTAAGCCAGACGCCTATCGAAAGTGGCTCCCCTCGGTCCATATTTTACAGAGTTCTGCCCCTTTACAGATATATTAATTTCTATTTCTGTCCTATATGCCTGAATGTAACAAGCTATATCTGCAGAACTGTGTTCGGTATAGCTACTATATTTTGGAAACTTATTTATATTGTTGTATTCTACAAGCCAACAAAGGATTACTCACCTCGGATTATGGAGTTATGCCCCTTTCGGATGTAATAATCTCCGATTTTGTTATTTGTAGCTGAATGTACAAGTTATTTCTGCAGATCCGTGTTCGGTACAGCTTATTCGTCTCGGTTCTTATTTCACAGAGTGCTAAGTCAGACGCCTATCGAAAGTGGCTCCCCTCGGCCCATATTTTACAGAGTTATGCCCGATATATTAATTTTTATTTCTGTCCTACATGCCTGAATGTAACCAACTATATCTGCAGAACTGTGTTTGGTATAGCTACTATATTTTGGAAACTTATTTATATTGCTGTATTCTACAAGCCAACAAAGGATTACTCGCCTTGGCTCATGGAGTTATGCCCCTTTCGGATGTAATAATCTCCGATTTTGTTATCTATGATTGAATGTACAAGTTATATCTGAAGATCCGTGTTTGGTACAGCTTATTCGTCTCGGTTCTTATTTTACAGTAGTCCTAAGTCAGACGCCTATCGAAAGTGGTTCCCCTCGGCCCATTCTTTACAGAGTTATGCCCCTTTACTGATGTATTAATTTATATTTCTGTCCTATATGCCTGAATGTAACCAACTATATCTGCAGAACTGTGTTCGGTATTGCTACTATATTTTGGAAACTTATTTATGTTGTTGTATTCTACCAACCAACAATGGATTACTCGCCTCGGCTTATGGAGTTTTGCCCCTTTCGGATGTAATAATCTCAGATTTTGTTATCTGTAGCTGAATGTACAAGTTAGTCTGTAGATCCGTGTTCGGTACGGCTTATTTGTCTCTGTTCTTATTTTACAGAGTGCTAAGTCACATGCCTATCGAAAGTGGCTCCCCTCGACCCATATTTTACAGAGTTATGCCCCTTTACAGATGTAATTTTTCTATTTCTGTCCTATAGGGCGGTGGCGGTAGTTTTCGTTCACCTCCGTCTCCAGCGCAAAGTTCGATGCAGGATCGGATCGAAGGAGTTGCTATAGAATGAGTGGATGATCGTGTGTTATATTAACCAATGGAATGTCCGAGCTAATTTTAGTTTGCCAGGGAGCAGTCATTTAACACAGACATAGAGTGGTGGCAGTAATCGAGCACTGTCGGGTGTATTCGATCGCCCACTGGATTTTTAAAAAACGGATCTTGAAATGCAACATGAAGATCATTTAAGATGTTATTCCCAACGAATACGAAATATTGTATGTTAAATATGCTCCGAAGAAAGTCTATTAAGTAAACGATAAATTCCACAACTGTTCACAAAATTTTAGTAATTCTCAACATATACAAGGCTGAGCCGGTAGTCTTTTCCCAGGAAATTTTCCTGAAACATCATACATCCACGGATATACTTCAGATTTTATTTTTTACCAGATTATTCTTAATCCGTAAAAGATACTCATTTTAGAAATATAAATATACATGTAGTTCCCCATACCCGACGAAAGTCGACGGAAAGATTCCCGTATCCATGAAGCAAAGTTCACAAATGATGGACGGCGATTTGCCCAGAATTTTCAGTGACCTGTACAGACACTTATATTTGTTCACTTTCCCTGAAATTACATCCGTTAAATTAAAATCTAAATACCTGACCCTTTTGTCAAGTATTTTAAGATCATGGGAATATCCGTAAACGTTTTGCCACGAAGTATTAATTGAACTGTACTATATTTCTGAATTGAGTATCTTTCCAGAATTAAGAATCCAAAGACCTATTCCTATTCCTTGCCGTATCTTTATGGTCAAATTTTAATTCATTAAACTATTTCTTTCAAACTGGAATAAAACATTCAATGTTCGTGCAACTGGTATTCTTGGTTTCTTACAACAAGATAACACATTTACAAATTCCTTTGCTCAATCAGTTTGATTAGGAATGTCTCCAGAAAGTCCGTTTAATTTTCTGGACATTGATCACACTGGAACTCAAGTTCATCTAAATCATCTCCACTGTCCAGGTCTGAAATTCCTGAACAATGGAGATGGTACCAACGGTCGCAGTTATCACAACCGATGAGATTTGCATACTCCTTCTTCAGAAATGTCTTTTTACATTTTGCGCAACTATTTTCATCTACCTTCATCCTCTTTTTGGCCAGAGTGGTTTGTTTGAGATTATGTTAATCTTCTCTTTCTCTTTTAGCATTTGCTTTTCTTTCTTCCTCTTTTTTCTTTTCTTCTTCCTTATCTTTGAAATATTTCAGAATTTCACCAGATGAGAGGTGTTTTGAAGGTAAATCAGCCTTCGTTGGCATTTTGTTCGGTTTATGTCTTGGCCCAGCTTCGGGATATTTGATTATGTTTGCGAACAATGATTTGAGTGTTGGTCTCGATGGAGGCTTTGATGAAGACTCCGGACCCGTGACATGCTTTGATCAGGACCCAGGACACGTGACAGGCTTTGAAGAAGACGCAGAACCCTGGTTACACCGCAATTTCTTCCACACATTGAACAATGTGTCCTGCTTCAAGTCAAATCCTTCCGCCAATCGCCGGCCCGCTCATACCTAATAATTTGCTCCTCTGTGAGTGACTCTTCATAGGCCTCCAGTAACGGATTCTGTCCAGCTGTAGATGACGCACCTGCATTGGCTGCTCCCGAAATTCTGGAATCTGTATCCACATCAGGTAATTCTTCTGGACCTTCTACAGTTGGTGTTACTTCAACCGTGGCTTTCACTGTTGAAGTCTCCTGTGCTGATTTCTCGACAACCGCACTTGAATCCGCTTGTACAGACATGGGCTCAGCAGGGTCGTCATCCCAGATAGTTGATGGCTTCAGCTTAGCCAAATCGATTGCTGCTGGGTTTAATGGTGAAATTCCACACTTTCGAAATCCATTGATGATGGAGTTGCACTTTAGGGAATCGCCCCATGCAGCAGCAAAGACAGCTGAAAATGACTGCTTTGTGACATGCACTCCTGAGTGCTTTTGCTGAAATGCGCGCACTGACAACCTCCAGTTCCGTTTCAGGGGTGACGGGTCCAAAGAAACCAACATCTAACGGCTGTGTAACATAGCTTGTGTGTGCAAGCAGGCTATACAAATGTATTTGGTGTTCAATACAGAACTGTGAAATTTCAGGATCAACATGAGCACTGTGGCCATCAAGAAGTAAGATGACTGGGCACTGTGGTGGTATACATTTTACGAAGTGGTTCGCTAACCACCTAAAGAAAAGAGGCGTATTGATCCAGCCGTTGTCGCTGCATCCAAAATATGTTCCAGCTGGGGCCCCATTTATGGGATTGTAACGAAAACGTTGTCCTGGAAATACCTCCATTGGAGGGATGTGATTGCCACTTGCAGAAACACATGCGAGAACCGTGATTTGCGTGCGATCACTGCTTGTGAAATGATAAGCTGATCTGGCCCCTTTCTTCATGATTACACGTTCAGACTTACCACAAAATTGAAACCCGCTTTCGTCACAGTTCCATATCCTTAGCTTGTAGGGTCATGTAGCACCTCTTCCCCTCCAGGTTGCTTAGTCATACAGGTTTTATAATCCTCGAACCATTTTGCGACTGCTTCTGGGGTAGCACAGAGTGCTCTTTCACGTCCTAGGCTTTCAGTTGAGCGAATCGACAATTCTTTGTGTCGATTCATGAAGGCGTAATACCAGTCTTTACCAGGCCTATTGTTCTTAAAGACTGTTTTCTTTGCGGAAGCATCCAGACCACGTTTCACCGTGTCTAGTAATTCTGATTTTGTTCTCCCGTACCCAATTTCACCCATATGTATTATCCACTCCACTACAGGGTGTATAAAAAAAAACGGAGTCCTAGTACGACGACATATTTTTCATTGAGCAAAGGAGAAATCTTCTTTTTTTTTTTGATTTGTCATCAAGACCGACTCTTTGGGACTGACCAGCTGAACAATTCAATGATCTGTGATCAAGCATGTTAGAACAACAGCTATTCTTCAATTATGAGTGAAATGTGACTTGCGCCAGATTTGGTTTACATCATTCGTCTGCCCTTGAAAGAAAAGAAATACGGTGTACAAATGAAATGTCTTTTATCCACTCTGAATTCATTGACATTTTGAAAACAAAACGGTGTACAATTAAAATGTCTGTTAACTCTAAATTTAACAAAAAGGTGTACAATTCAAATGTCTTTTTAACAGACAATTGAATCTCAATCTTCAACGTGTCCTCCATTTCTCTGGATGCAGGTACGCGCACGTTCATTCATTGCCGCCACGGCCCGTCTGATAAGTGCCTGGTTCTGCCTCAGGTTGTCAACTTCTGCTATGATGCGCTGTTCCCTCCATTTTGACAAAATGTCAGTGCAAGGGAACGAACACAAGGGCACGATCACGTGAATTTTCACCTGAGTGGAAACGTTCTCACCCAGGTGAAAATCTTCTCACCCAGGTGAAAATCTTCTCACCCAGGTGAAAACGTGTTTTCACCCAGGTGGAAACGTTTCCACCCGGGTGAAAACTAAAGGAATCAACCTAAAAAAAAAAAAGAAACCTAACGGAAAAAAATGAAACCTAGAAGTAAAAAAAAATAAACTCAAAACTAAAAAAAAATTAGCATGTCGTCTATGGGCCACCGTAAAGAGGCGACAGGTTGACCTCTCTCTATTCGCAAATTTTAATATGGCACTGGCCACTGTTGACCGGCAACCAAGTCCAGTCGTTGGATTGTGTCGGAGACCCTAGTTTGAGAGCGGAAATCAGTCAGTGGCCACTGTTATCGTGGAACTGGAACCGCAATGCTTTTCGCGAGCACAACGTGCATGCTCACAGCATACTTCCGCCTGCCATATCCGCCTGTCATATCCGTTAAGCGTCTTTGTCCAATACGCCGTATTCAGTCGTTCTATATATATTAGCTTACACTATATACGTTCAATATCAGTTGCACTATATACGTTCAATCGGTTTATATGTTTAGCAAATGTAGAGTGTATCTAATTACTATGAGGCGCCGTTTGTGACAATATTGTCAACGACAAATAATTATAGAGTTAAAACCAAAATATAAAGTCGCCGTTTGTGAAAATATTGTCAAACACAAATATATAGTTAAAACCTTTGTAAATATATATAAAACGAAATAAATAGGGCCTATATATAAAGTTTTTTATTTTTTATTTTTATAAATATTTTTTTAACATAAATAACGATAGGAAGTTAAGACGTTAAATTTAACGTAAATATAAAGTACACGAACAAACTTAAATAAAGTGTACATGTAAACCGGATATGCCCAAAGGAAGCTGCGCAATCGATGTGCGCGCGAGTGATACTGGTTAATCAAAACTGCAACTGGGTTCTGAAGCGAAACTATGACAGCGGTGAAAGCCACTCGCATGTTACAGATGTGGCGAATCAAACAATAAGATCACGTACCTGAACATATTTCAGCTCACTGCCATTATAATTTAGTAGAGGCCTATTCCAATTTTCAACAATTACTGTTGTCATTTACAATCGTACTTCAGAGTTATCACATCAATTAGATATAAGTACATCTACTTATAAATCAACATAAGATATCCTAGCCTGCAGCCAATATCATAGCCTGTCCCTTTGATGTTCAATCCACGATTCCGCTGGCCAAGTCGCTGGTTGCTATTTGCCGCATAAAAACATCAACAGAAGTTGAAATAAAACATGCGCAATAACGATGTATTAATTATGCGCAGCACAAATATTAGGCAATTTGAAATCATACTGAATATGAGCATATTTCATTGATCAGAATATGACCATTCATAGCTTAGTTATAGGATTTGTAATTATATTGTCGTTTTTGTATATTTTATCGTTTTTCGATAATTTCCGCATTTCCAAACAAGACGAAAATTTGTACTTGGTATAAGTACAGCGAATGTGGAAACTAATGGCTCATGAAGAATACTAGATTGGCCTTTTTTCACTTTTGCGCTGCCTCGAAGCTGTTACTAGTAACTAAGGAATCAGTCGAAGCCGTTTTACCCCTGCGTGCTAATCGCTAATTGATCTTCAATACGCGTGGGGTTCTTGACGGGCATCGGTATTAACCCTATTATATACGCTGACGAGTGAGTGAATAGGGTTTAACGTCGCTTTCAACATTTTTTCAGCTATATCACGACGGGGAAGGGAAGGGAGGTGAGTGGGAGGGGTGTGGTTAACTACTTGTAACCGAGCAGATCTAATGCTGCCATTTTATACTGCTGTCCCACCGAAATATCATTCCGTAGGCAAACATGACAACCCACTCAGTCACATTATACTGACACCGTCCTTGTTCTATCCTCTTAATACTGAGCGTAAGCGAGGAAGCAACAAGTTCCATTTTTCAAGTCTTTGGTATGACCCGGCCAGGGATTGAACCCAGTACCTAGCGCTTACAAATATCAACAGTTTATTTATTCTACTTACGTTATACTAACTTAAAACCTAAAAAGTTTGAGATCAAGTAAGCGTATCATGCTATAATAAATGATCTCGATAATGAAAACGAGGAACGGTGAACATGGTTCTTTCATAATTTGAGAGCGGTACGTTTGATGATACCAGCATAGTGCAACCGGTTCCTCATGATCCATTAGTTTCCACATTCGCTGTACTTATACCAAGTTCCCTGCAAATTTTTGTCTTGTTTGGAAATTCGGAAATTATCGAAAAACGATAAAATATACAAAACGACAATATAATTCCAAATCCTATAACTAGGCTATGAATGATCATATTCTGATCAATGAAATATGCTCATATTCAGTATGATTTCAAATTGCCTAATATTTGTGTTGTGCATAATTAATGCATCGTTATTGCGCATGTTTTATTTCAACTTCTGTTGATGTTTTTATGCGGCAAATAGCAACCAGCGACTTGGCCGGTGGAATCGTAGATTGAACATCTAAGGGACAGGCCGTGATATTGGCTGCAGGCTAGGATATCTTATAGTGATTTATAAGTAGATGTATTTATATCTAATTGATGTGATAACTCTGAAGTACGATTGTAAATGATAACAGTAATGGTTGAAAATTGGAATAGGCCTTTACTAAATCATTATGGCAGTGAGCTGAAATATGTTCAGGTACGTGATCTTATTGTTTGATTCGCCACATCTGTGACATGCGAGTGGTTTTCACCGTTCATGCCGTTGTCATAGTTTCGCTTCCGAACTCAGTTGCAGTTTTGATTAACCAGTATTACTCGCGCGCACATCGATTGCGCAGCTTCCTTTGGGCATATCCGGTTTACATGTACACTTTATTTAAGTTTGTTCGTGTACCTTATATTTACGTTAAATTTAACGTCTTAACTTCCTATCGTTATTTATGTTAAAAAAATATTTATAAAAATATAAAAAAAATAACTTTATATATAGGCCCTATTTATTTCGTTTTATATATATTTACAAAGGTTTTAACTATATATTTGTGTTTGACAATATTTTCACAAACGGCGACTTTATATTTTGGTTTTAACTCTATATATTTGTCGTTGACAATAGTTTCAAACATGGTGTATTGTCGGGTCATACGTGATTCTTAAACCTACATTGTCGGGTCGTAAGTGTATTGTCGGGTCTTTTTGTCATTGTCGGGTCGTTATGAATTTCACACATACGTTGTCGGGTCTTTTCATATATACTTTATCGGGTCGAATTTGACCACTGATCGATTTTGTTAAAAGTGGTCAAAACCATTTTGGAAGTATGAAAGTTTTTATTTGATGTTCCATCATCGAAGGGAGACAAAATCTGATGTGGCTTCTCCTTGATGAGCGAAGAGAAATCCTGCGCATTTAAAGTATTGTTTTATGGTTGTTTTCGAAAGATGACGTGGTTATAATTGATGCTGGATTTAGATAAGACATTCAGTAGCCAGTAAAAGCCCTGATCCCGGGGGTTTGGGGCTGGACAAGCCCAAATTTGCCTTTTCCTATGTTTTGTGTATATAGACGATACAGCGAGAAAAGTCAGCCGAGAACCAGCAGTGTTATAGATTAATGCCTGGGACGTATGTAGAATGCCCAGGATAACCCAGAACATGCGTCACAGCCAACATTCAGTAGATAGCCATCGTCCAAAATTCTGTTTCCCTATGTCATAGGTATATTTATGATAGACCATATAAAGTTACTACAGAATGTACATAATTATAGAGGTTGTATGTACATGTAGAATGATCTCAATAACTTAACATAATCCTCAAATCCGACACTCAGTAGCTAGTCGTCGTTCAAATTGTGTTTCCTATGCCATGAGTATATTTATATATAATCGATCATATGCAGCCATAGGATAATGATAATAATGGAATCAGTTCCAACATTCAGCGGCAGCCATCGTTCGTAAAGTCCTCCTTTGTCTATATGTGAAAATATTATATGGTATAACTGATACTTCACGGTATACACATTGAACAGCGCACCATATAGGCTACATAGAACAAGCTCTTGATTGTTACACGGGCTACGTTAGCAACTCCTGGTGAAGCCCTATCGAGTTTTAACTTTTGAACTATTTAAGGCTCACTAAAGTTAATAACTCGTATATAATCACCGCCATCCCCTAATTTTCTCGCCGTCCCGATTTTTTTTTCATCTTTCTGCAATGTCTAGGACAAGTTATTTCAAGCAATGTGTGCCGAAAAGTATGAAATTCCAGTCATAATTCGATTTGCAAGATGATTTGTTGACTATTATCCTCAGCCACCATTCTACTTTTGTTCACGTATCCCGCTTATCTTCATCCGTGGAACAGCATTGATGACTATTCATGCTATATCGTGTTGTTGGTAGCTTTACAACGAGATTCCTGGGCTTTGTGAAGAATGAATAATGCAAATGCAATGCAGGTTAAGGCGGGTGCACACCTTCGCCATTCTGTAAGCGATAAAGATCGGACCATAAGTCTATAAGTGTGCGTCAAACTATTATTCAACGGAGTCGGACGTATCTGTTTCGAGTTTTCGCGACTGAGGTGTGAGCACAGGCCCGCAAAACAAGAGATTGGGGGGGGGGGGGTGGTATTAGGGTGAAGTTCGAAATATGGAGTCTCTATATATAACTCCATGCTTTAGGTGTGAAACGGACTATTTGAATCGAGAAATAAACGGTTTAATTATGTACATTCTGTAGTAACTTTAGGTGTGAAACGGATTATTTGAATCGAGAAATAAACGGTTTACCGCCAAACAAAATACATCAGCATATTTTACAAGTATCACTTTATATATTCCCGTCGTCAAATTAGTAAATTTGTGCAATTTTTTACCTTTGCCGGGCGATTCAAAATCCAACGTAACTGTCCGTCCATCTAGGAACAGTTAGATTATGGCGGGCTTCGTTCTCAATTCTGATTGGTCAGTCTCGACAGCTGATCAGTGCGTGACCTCTCTTGCCGGAGGCGTGTCGCGACTGACCAATCAGAATTGAGAACGAAGTCTGTCATAATCTAACTGTTCCTAGATGGGCGGACAGTTACGTTGGATTTTGAATCGCCCGGCAAAGGTAAAAAATTGCACAAATTTACTAATTTGACGACGGGAATATATAAAGTGAAACTTGTAGAATATACTGATGTATTTTGTTCACCCAAAGTTCGTTTCACACCTTGATGTTTATTTATATAAAGCATGGGGCTATATATAGAGACCCCATATATCGACACTTCACGACACTTCACCCTAATACCACGCCCCCCCCCCCACCAAATCTCTTATTTTGCGGGGCTGTGGGTGTGAGCAATCGGATATGATCGCGAAGCTAGGTGTGCAACTCCAGAAGGAATCGCAATCGATATACGGTATTCAAAATAGTTCAGTCATATCGCGAAGAATCAATAAGCCACCACTCAGCTGAGGTGCTTTTGGTTACCGGTACGGTCATTATCGTATGATGTTGAAGTGGTAGCGCCAACAAATATTATCATATCAGTTTGATTTCTGAATTATTATGACGACGTCGCGAAGGTGAGCAGCAAACTCTTTCTGCTGACGGCGCCGGTATGCACAGGCCTTTAGTTCTGACAACCATACATAGTTTCTCATGGATAATTTTCTGACTGAAATTCGCTTCTCGGGAATGCAAACACTTTACCGTCCTGATCTGGAAATAGTTTCAAAACCAATCTAGTGTGTGTTAGATGAAGAGGGGAAAGATTTTGATTGGCGCAGTTAACGCATTAGGGCCCACCTCGACCTTTCAACTGAATCTTTCTTCAGTTTTAATGTTCCTTCAAAGAAAAATGAATGTTGGTTGGAAATGTATACATTAGACATGTGTCACCTGAGTACGTGTTTCAACTCGTCTCCCCAGATTTGACAGTCTGATTGGCTAAAAAGTCGAGTTACTGTACTGATAACGAAATCAATCCAAGTCAGTTTTTCCTTTAATATTTTCCGGAAATTCGCAAACTAAACTTGGATTCAATGAACACACGCGATGGTGTTCCTTTCTACAAAGGATCAGCTATGTCGCATCAACATATACAGTCCAGTATATTTCACTGGAATCCTACTTCCGAGCAATCATTTTACCGAAGTCTCCCCTTGGCAGCAGACCGTAATGTATCTGAATGATAATGGTATGCGGCGAGGTCACATTTTCTGGTAAGGTTCTACAAGCTTAAAAATGAATCAAAGAACACTCATATATTTCTGTATTTTGCCAATTAAATAGGCGATATATAAGTAATACATTGTTTCCAACTAGAAATAGAAATAACAAATAAAAATAATATCACTACACAAAAAGGCGGATTTCACGCACTGGGGAAAAGTATTGCTTATTAATGGGGGAGGCCACCGTTTGCACTTCTTTACATAGATGCCCTCTAGTGCGGATGTTTGTATTTCATAGCGTATGACCCGTACATTGCAGCTTGGAGAGGCCAAGATGACAAATACATTTACGGGATATATATTATAGATAAGGCATCCCATATTTCATATACCCAAAATAGTATGGTCACAGGTATGGAATATTTAGTATCAAATTATATTCCATACAGCAGGAAATGTAAAATAACCAATTATGGCAAGACTGCCTTAAATTTAATCAAATAAAACTCTTTGAATACTTTCGAGAGGTATGACAAAGTATTTGTATATATGAATATTTATTTAAATTTAACCTATCACTGAAATGCAATGTCGAAGTTCCATCAACCGGCTTCCCCCAAGAGGTACGTCTCATACTTGTTCATTATGCTTTTTAACGTCATAAGAAGGTAATTCTTTTATATGGCAAATATTAAGATTTGACATCATGAAATGGTAATTCTGATACACGGCAAAAATATGAAGAGTTCATCTAATTTTATCTAGACTGTAAGAAAACCAAATGAAGCATTATAAGTTATTTCACCGTCTGGTAAATATACGCATATTTCGATGAGAGCAAATATTCAGTTTATCCCTTTCACTGATGGTTATACGAGTATGCCATTCCGTTTTATATGATCAGCAAATATATGGTAGAACAGAACTTTTGCAACCAGTTTAGTAAATACTGCAAATATATGCAAATGTTAAGGAATGACTGCGCTGTAAATATATTGGAAATATTTTCATTTACCAACAGTTTAATATCCTTTAAATGTTGTCAATTGTAATATTTTATTTTGAAAATTAATGCAAATATGAAAATGTGATATGGTTTCATTGTGTGTAGGGTATACAGGGGTTATTCTTGACAAAAGTTTTTCATCTACTCAATTTCTGAATACAATAAAACTCAATTTTTTTCGCGCGCCTTTGGCGCGCTAAATAATGCCTAAAACTCAATTTTTCCCGATTTTCATCGAATGAAGTATGAAAACTCAATTTTTCCCAATTTTCATCGAATGAAGTGCGAAAACTCAATTTTTAGTGCCTTTTCATCTTAGAAATAGGAATAGCATGCAAAAAAAATACATGCAATACCCAAAAAAAAAAGAGATTGTGTACGGGCGTTTCAGAGGTATATTTCTTCCAGTGTAAATCTAAATGATGAAAAATTCTTCTGTGCTTGAAAACAGCTGATGCATACACAGGTTTGCAGTATGCATCTCAAATGTCAGTTGTATGGCCAACATTTTGGTTGGCTTTCAGAAAAATGAAAATAAAATGCGCCCTCCATCACGTTTTTTTTCACCCCTCTACAACATTGTGTTGTTGTTGTTGCGCAGCAATACCGAACCGACGTGTTGTGAAACTCAAAGTTCTTGTCTCGCATTTTCGATTACATAATCTATTACAAAATCTATTCATGGAGACACTTTACATTTCTTGACATCTGGCAGCTCTACTTTCACTTTCAGCGACGTGCAAATGCCTGCGTCTGACTCTCCCCATTTACTGGAGTTTATTATTGATCATCGACGAGGAGTCAACTGTATGAATGTCTCCATGCATAGATCTTTATTCAGTTCTTTATTTTTCTAAGTTCAGTTTTTCAGCATTTTAACTGTTACGCTGCGGCGAGTCGTTCAAACGGCTGTCGTCTTTCTATACGAAAAATGCGACGAGCCGCGAGTACAACGATGTACCATTCTGAAATCGTTTTTTCAAATTTACCAAGCATGAAACTCGATAAAAACCATACATATATTGTTAGCTAAGCCTGATTTGATTTCTTGAATGTAAACTTGATATTCTGTCTCAGAATAACGAAGTCGGGAGGAAGAAATAAAAATAAAAAATAAAAAAAACACCAACGGAGATTTCCATAAAACGTTGTCGAGAAGCCGCCCAGAAAATATAAAATACTCACAGAAAACCCCTTCAAAATATATGATTCTTTGGTATAGTTGAAGTACAGAAGCTCAGTTTATATTTCCAAAGTGCGGGTTTCGATTAAATCCGCTAAACAAACTTTATTTTCAAATTTCTTTCGAGCTTCTGCGCCACGTAATTTCGTTGCGATGAGATAAAAATGGCGTTTCCCTCAGATCAGCTTGACACAGTTGAATAGACTGGATACCCGTCTCTATTAATAACGTTGGGATACATAGAGACTGGCCCCGGGTCCTGTGACCTTCGCCTTGGCGGCGACGTCATATCCCATAATGCCTCTCGTGACGTTGATCCGTAAATGTTATAACACACGTGCGAGCCTTACGAGAAAAACATAATGAATTCCACTGTATTCAGAAAGAATATTTGGGAATGAAAAGGCACGAGATATATGGTCTGCTGTAGAATTTAAGGGCTATCTCCATTTAAAAAACTAAAAGATGTACTATTAGTATAATGTATTATGACCACGGATATACTACAGACAAATACATGGTCATAATAATGTGACATTACTGTGGTTAAACAAATGGGGTTACAAAATTAAAAAAAGGAATTGATTCGACTTCTAGGCTCATAAAAATATTCGTTTTATCATATTTTTAATATATGTTTTTCTACAATGTCTGGAACATGTTCATTCGAGTAACGTGTGCCAACAAGGCATGGAAAGTCAATCTGAGTTTTTGACCATTATCTCGATTTTTTATGTTCTGCAGAAGTGTTGTATTCACGATCCTATGCTACATTCATGATCCTATAATACAAGGAACATGGGGAATGTATTTAGATTTAAAATTAATTGCTGAACTTTCACTGAACGTGACCAAATCTACGTGTCGGCATCTCACGGAAAATTCCCCGCCGGTGAATCGACACGGTATCTTTTCCAGTAATGTGTTCGCCATGAAATACGAGGAAATCTTCATCAAACTAAATATTTCCGAAATGAGCATCTCCTCAAGATCGAAAAAATACCAGAATTAAAATCGGATATAGATATGGCGAATCTTCCAAATCAAGTGATCAATTTGCCAGCCGTTGCAATTCGTCAACAGAAAGCATTTTCGGTTCTATTCCCATATTATCCTTTTTATGGTTATGGTTATCCTTAATTAAACCTTAATTCTTTCTCTCTCCTGGTTATCCTTAAATGGTTATTATTGCCTCATCTCCGATGTCAGTGTCTTCTCAGATATACGAAATGACTTAACTGTTAAATACAGAAGTGAGCGTATGCAACCGAAACTGCGTAGATTGAAATACATACTGGTACTGGCAAATGTAGCCGTTGGATCGCCGATTACATTTTGCAGAATGCAAACTCGATTATACGTTTCTTTACCTGGAGACAAAGTGTTTGCTTGAAAAAACCCAAAACAATCCCAACTTTTGTTCTCGTTTTCAAGGTTTCATAAAGAAGCTTAATAGCATTCAGAAAGCAACTCTATGGAAAACATTGCCGACTATACATGCTACACTGGCTGAAAGTTAATCATACCGTTTCGGGAAGCCATAATTGCAGTATTTGCATGCATCACATGGCAGTGTGACTAAACGTCACAGGACCTACGAAGTACGGAAGGAATTAGGACTCCCGACGCGAACTGAACTCTTGAAACCTCCCCCCCCCCTCCCCCCCAAGTTGAAATCCTGCTTAAATTAAGATGGGCACAGCCCAAGTCAGAATCACCAGTGATTTTCATCAAAAATCACCAGAAATTTTGATCAAAAGTAGGTCAGCTCAGAACTTGCTGGTAACAGTCCGCTAATGCACCTTCATGCCAAAAATCAAGGTTCTAATGTCAATGGTTCTCCTTATTTTGCCGACGGAAGGATTAGGATCGACTCACTTCACTCACTCATTACCGAACATAACGTTTTTACCAAATGTGAACAATACTAATAAAGCCTGGGAACAAAATACATAAGACAAGCGGATTTCACCTTTAGTAATGGCCAGTTATTCGTTGATTGCAAATTTAAGAGTAAGAAAATCTCTTATAAAAGCTCCCATCTATCCGCACATGTCCGGTTGAATATCGCTAGATATTCACGTGGACCTTCTTAAAACTAAAACCAGTACGAGGCTTCAGCAAAGATGCATCTGTGGCTTATTTGCTCCCGAGCACACCGGACGAAATTTTCTAGACGCATCTCACAGAAATTAACAATTTAAATCAGTGTGCGAAAAATGAACACCAGGCGCACTGAAGAGAAGATATATTTGATGTCGGCGTATAGTGAATGATGTTACCACTGTTCTCATACACCGAGAAAAACACACCCAGGCAAATCTCTGTCGAGGTTTGATTGGACTGCATTCATGCAGATGATTTCCAACTTGTGAATTTCAAAATTATATTTATTACCATCTGCGCGAACCCAGTCAAATCAAATCTCAAAAGAGATGTTCCTTGGCTTCTTCGCTTTGATGCATAATTGAAGTGGGTGCACCTAGCGCTAGAGTGGTTTTACAACTGATATGGAACTGGACATGTGTAGATGATTATTACTGAAAGTCTTGTGGAAGAGAAAGTTCAACAACAGTGATGCTGATTTATATTTATCACAAAAATATGAGTTCGTAGGGTTTAAGGAAACCTAAAATTCATTTTGAATGACTGTAGGTCCTATAAATAACTGGGAAGCACTTGCATGTCATATAATTTTTATTCTGTCTATTGAAATCAGTTCCAGCATAACAAATGGTGGATTTGGAAAAAAAGCTGAAGAAAATAATTTAGAGAGAAAAAAACCCGCAGGATGTTGTATTACATGGCATCACATTTTTTTTGGCCTAATATTTAAGTCCTTTTAGTCTTTCAAGGTTCGGTTTAAAAGCATTTGGAGGCAATGGATTGCTACACACCTAAAATTATAGAATATTCTGTCAAATGGCATACCGGTACTCCCTAACCCACATTTCAAAGTCTATTTATAACAGTGTTCATGGTACTGAAGAGAAAAACATGTGACTCCACATTCATTGGAAGCCAGTTCATGGATCAATTCCGTCTGATTCACAATCAGTCCATGTTATACTCCTCTCAGTTCAGATATTAAAGATTCAGTTATTTTAATATTTTCTATGTGTTGCTCCCTGTATTATTCCATATATGAAGGCCTGTATCATTCAGTACTCTGTTGTTTCTCGAAAAATCATAATGTAAGAGTTAATATGTCCAGTTCACATTGAAGAGAGCATGGGTCTGCATTTTCAAAATGTCTTCTTTTATTTCTGTTTCTCTTCACTTCTGGTATTTCAATCTTCAAGCTGTAGAACAAAACAAATGTAAGTTATGATATATCTGAAAAATCTTAACTGACCCATAGAATCACATCAACATAGCAAGTATACTTCATTCTACCTTTTAAAGAGCTATTTTTTCACTGAAGTTGTAGTGAACCCTAGCTATACCGTTTCTCAATGTATACAATTACAAATTCATCTGACATGTTTGAAGGGTTCAAGGTACATATAATCTGACATTCCAAAGAACCCTAAAGTCACCATATGAAGACAATTTGATCACTTACATTCTATTTGGCCATGTATAGGTGAACTTGTTTGTTCCTCAGCAATATGTAAGCTTAAACAATACTAACTATGCACTGAATAAGATATAATTATTTTTAGCACATAACTAGTATACTAGTATTACATACCAAGGAAAACAGATTATTTTTATCAACTTGTGAGATACATGTATTTCCCGAGAAATTGTAAATAGTTCAACCAAACTTGGAAGGCTGTGGTGAAATGAGTGATGAATGTTAATTAATATGGATGTAAAACCATTTTTTTTACAAACATGCTACATAAATGATAATAGATTTTTTTTGCTATCCAAGATAAATTACCCAAATTTTGCTTGTGATGATAGCTTACATATTGATCTTCTACATTGAATTCTTCAACATATGTTGGGACTGAAACTGTCATTTTCTTGTTTTGTGAAAGATAATCTGTCCATGGGGTGAGAAAATTTAACTCATAAATTTTAAAGATTTTTACCCCATGAACCGATTATTTTTCTTGCAATAAGAAAATGACATTTAATGTCCTAGAATATTTTTAAAGAATCAGAATTAGTGATTCTAATACATTAAATATTGAAGGTAAATCTGAAAGCTAGCAGTGTAAATAACTTTGGGGTAATTAGTTAGATATTAAAGACTACGTATTTGTCCACTTATGTCTTATGAAATTACAAGAAAATATATTTATTTCTAGAAACACATCAAAATTCTAGAATAAGCTTACACATCTTTCCAGATTTAATATCTACATGTAAAAACAAAGTTTTTTTTTGTTTTTAGAAAACCATTCTTTGATGTGTAGTTATACATTTGTTCAGTGCCACCCACTGAATAAATAACAAACTCATCTTAAGCAATTGCTAATTAAAATTAGAATGTATCTTACTTTCAACTCCTCCACATATATGACAGCCAGTGTTCAGGTTTGAACTTTCCCTCCAAACTCAATGGTGGTTTTAGGTTCTGCAACATGAGAGCAAGAGTACACATGATTTGTGTATTAAAGGACAGGTTCAATTTTGATTTGTTTGCGCTAATGACATAATGTTTATAAAATACCTTTCATATTGCACATGGCGATATGATGTGTAGAATGAAATGAAAGTTTATTACACGAGAAACAGTTCAGTATATGATGTAGGTATCAAAATGTAGTACATGTATCATTTTCCACACAGCAAAACTACCATTCTTAGTTGATGTGATCTTAAAAAGTAATTGGATCAGCTTGATTCTGTTTATACATGTATAATGGGAAATCATGGCCTCAAACTTTAACAAGCACATTTTTTTTTTGTTATAGCCATTGAACTAATTTACATATTCCGTATACAGTATCGCTGAATTTTTATCCAAGGTAAACTTAGTCAGCAAAATCATATATCTTGATATCATCTATCAAGGCCCAAAGAATTCATCATTGCCAATGCCTGAGACAAGTTCAGATCATAAAACTATTACATATTTGTATATTTGTGTTTGTATATATTGCGCACAGAGAGGCCTCATTTGAAACAAAGAAATTAGATCTCTGGAAAACTAGGTGATTTTAGACTTCCTCATTAGAATTATTAGATATGGTAATTAAAAACATTCATCTTTTGTTACTTCACCTTAATAAGCCGATTCGATCATCAAAAAGTTGGACTGTGGCGTTGCCTCAAACAAATCGGCATCACAAGTCACTGTAAATTTAAATGAAATAATTTAATTTCTTCACAGATTAATATGTGAATCACAAAACCCTGAAATAAAATCAAAATATTGAAATTTGTGTGTGGAGGGGGGGGGGGGGAAGGAGGGGGCTGGAGTAATGGGAGCTAATTGTTGATATAATTTTAATTTACTGAATATATATAGGCCCTGAATAGGCAGTAAAAAATATATGAATATGAATAATATAATATATAAACGATTGCAATCCGATTTTGGGTGAAATATTTTAACAGAATGACGACTGACAATGTGAATATCAACACGTGCGAGACTGTAACCTGTAAAACACACCAATTCAGTCACCGCACCCTTTGCCTTTAAATTGGTGCTCAACTTGAACTACTGAATGCAACAACAAGTGGAAGGTCTCAAAACAAGCAGGGATATGTACTTTATAAATACCCAAGTTGAGCTAATTCTGAGTCGTCGGATAATCTGTTTTTGAAAACATTATTTACCCACTATTTTACAGCATTTCGTGCCAAACTTGCTTCACAATGGCGCCAAGACGGGACATACTCATCGCACAAAGTTGTCAATATTTTTACAAATACATCAGCCCCTGTCCTATTTTGTACGAGTTAACCAGTCATTGGCACCCATACTCTATAAATATGTTCATGTTCAAGCAGAAACCACAAACTGAAATAGTAAAAACTGACATAAAAGACACCAACCTGCTGTTGCAATGTTGACAACTTCTGCGTCTTCGCAAGTCACGTGATTCGGCTCAAGGGGTCAAGGTCGCGTCAACAAAATGCCGGCCAAGGCCTAACCCTATATGCAGCGAAAGATGACGTAGCGTAATGTGGGTTAGGTATCCAGACTAACAGTTGAATAGACTGGATATCCGTCTCTATTAATAACGTTGGGATACATAGAGACTGGCCCCGGGTCCTGTGACCTTCGCCTTGGCGGCGACGTCATATCCCATAATGCCTCTCGTGACGTTGATCCGTAAATGTTATAACACACGTGCGAGCCTTACGAGAAAAACATAATGAATTCCACTGTATTCGGAAAGAATATTCGGGAATGAAAAGGCACGAGATATATGGTCTGCTGTAGAATTTAAGGGCTATCTCCATTTAAAAAACTAAAACATGTACTATTAGTATAATGTATTATGATCACGGATATACTACAGACAAATACATGGTCATAATAATGTGACATTACTGTGGTTAAACAAATGGGGTTACAAAATTAAAAAAAGGAACTGATTCGACTTCTAGGCTCATAAAAATATTCGTTTTATCATATTTTTAATATATGTTTTTCTACAATGTCTGGAACATGTTCATTCGAGTAACGTGTGCCAACAAGGCATGGAAAGTCAATCTGAGTTTTTGACCATTATCTCGATTTTTTATGTTCTGCAGAAGTGTTGTATTCACGATCCTATGCATCTTAGCTTGCTAAGGGCATTTCACGTTTCACTTTCTACGTATGATCGTGTCATGCGTTCGGATGATGGATCCTATGCTACATTCATGATCCTATAATACAAGAAACATGGGGAATGTATTTAGATTTAAAATTAATTGCTGAACTTTCACTGAACGTGACCAAATCTACGTGTCGGCATCTCACAGAAAATTCCCCGCCGGTGAATCGACACGGTATCTTTTCCAGTAATGTGTTCGCCATGAAATACGAGGAAATCTTCATCAAACTAAATATTTCCGAAATGAGCATCTCCTCAAGATAGAAGAAATACCAGAATTAAAATCGGATATAGATATGGCGAATCTTCCAAATCA
Source organism: Hanleya hanleyi (assembly GCA_036873755.1). NCBI lineage: Eukaryota > Metazoa > Mollusca > Polyplacophora > Lepidopleurida > Hanleyidae > Hanleya > Hanleya hanleyi. Next base: position 147,048 of record JAVTVY010033557.1, read on the forward strand.
AGTGATCAATTTGCCAGCCGTTGCAATTCGTCAACAGAAAGCATTTTCGGTTCTATTCCCATATTATCCTTTTTATGGTTATGGTTATCCTTAATTAAACCTTAATTCTCTCTCTCTCTCTCCTGGTTATCCTTAAATAGTTATTATTGCCTCATCTCTGAGGTCAGTGTCTTCTCAGATATACGAAATGACTTAACTGTTAAATACAGAAGTGAGCGTATGCAACCGAAACTGCGTAGATTGAAATACATACCGGTACTGGCAAATGTAGCCGTTGGATCGCCGATTACATTTTGCAGACGCGATTATACGTTTCTTTACCTGGAGACAAACTGTTTGCTTGAAAAAAAAAATCCCAACTTTTGTTCTCGTTTTCAAGGTTTCATAAAGAAGCTTAATAGCATTCAGAAAGCAACTCTATGGAAAACATTGCCGACTATACATGCTACACTGGTTGAAAGTTAATCATACCGTTTCGGGAAGCCATAATTGCAGTATTTGCATACATCACATGGCAGTGTGACTAAACGTCACAGGACCTACGAAGTACGGAAGGAATTAGGACTCCCGACGCGAACTGAACTCTTGAAACCTCCC
>JAVTVY010033558.1:0-13892 GCA_036873755.1 Hanleya hanleyi
GGTTTATTGGGGTTGAATGAGAATGATTCGAAACACATGACCATTTTCACCCAATAAAATCGACGCATTTTTTACTACGTGACATGAAATAAGGTCACGGTTGTGTTGAAATGAGAGCAGAGTTGTTGCCCTTCAATTTGATATCTTTAACGTGGGGAGGGGCTTCCGGAATTTCGTTGCAGAAGCTTGTAAACAAGGTGCGTTTTACGCGTTTCAACAAACTTTTCTGAATAAACGACGCTCTGTTTTACATTTGTAGACGATCTCCACATAATTAAGTGTATTTTTTAGTAATAAACACCGAACTCACGTGAAATAATTAATGAAATAATACGTTTTAGTTGGAGTAAGCCGTGTCTGGTTTGATTTTTCCACACGTGACTCCAAATTGTTTCGAGAATTTACGTAACCGATCGGTTACGCAACGAAGTTGGTGCGTAACCGAACGATCGGTTACATACGCTAAAAATCATGCGAACGGTAAATCGTTCACGCCAGATTTTGAAAAAATAAGGCATGGTGAAGCCATGTTTCATTTTGTAAATATTAGAGTGGCTAATTTGAATGATTACGTAGTCGCATAAAACAAAGCAATAAGTTGTTGAAAATCATGGAACATTCCGACAATGAAGCCATAGATGCTGTTGAAAGATCCTACGCTCATACCATACAGCTTGTATCACTGACGTCCCGCTCTCCTTGTTCCCCCCGCTGATTCACATCGCAAATTTAGCGCCTCTTGGCCGTAAGGGGGCGCTCTGCACAGGCCAACCACCAATGACCAATGGATATCACGCTTACGGAAGAGTCTTGGCAATATGAGTTGTCTCCCTTTTCAAACGTTCATATGTCGTTAATGGCAAAACTAACAATAAACGGACGGCAAAACAGCTCTAATTACGTTAATTTCTGAGTTAAGAGTGAACAGATTTTTGGATAACTTCCTCCATTATTTAGTAAGGTTCGTCAACTGATTGCAAACATTTGTTCACTGATACCTTCAAATAATTAACAAATAAATCCCTGTTAATGTTGTTAATATCCCACTGAGATAAGACCACCCTTTATCGTCATGAGTATATAAGGAAATCAAGCTGCCTAGAATGGTAACGTAAAAACACCGTTCAATTGTTTCAGATTTTGAACTGAATGTTGACTGTAATAAAGACGGGAAAAAGTTCCTTTGAGAGATACGTGTCGCTGTCAAAATATTGGCATGGCTTTCACATTACGTCATGTACGTGAGAGTCGTGATCTCACTATTATGAAGGCATGACGTAATTTCGATCACGTGAGGTAGTTAGCCAATCGTGGTTAGTATGAGGAATCGGGTTATCTTCGAGCTATTACGGCACGACGATTGGGTAACCAGATAAAGCTCCCCCTTACGGCCAAGAGGCGCGAACTTGGCGATGTGAATCAGCGGGGGGAACAAGGAGAGAAGGGACGTCAGTGATACACGCTGTTTATCAGCGTAGAAAGATCCATGCAGTCCGGGGTATGTGGGGATGTTCACATTTTCCATAAAAATATAAAAACTGAAGCTGACATATAGCCCTATATCCATCGAGGCATATATATATGCCTATAACTTGATCGAGGTGTTATGCCCCTATCAAGGTATAATACCTCGATCAAGGTATTTTTCCCAACCTGTTTGATTCGGCATGCAGGTCTGTGGAAGGATCGCTCTTGTTCTTCTTGCAACTTCTTCAGTTGAAATACGCATGCGCCAAGGGAGTGTTATGATCTGCCACACTTTTCAACCTCCCGATCTCACAGGACAACCCTGCCTTCAGGCAATTGGAATTTTGCCTTCAGGCAATTGGAATTTTTTTATATACTCGGTCACGGTGAAATTAAGTATTGCTTCGTTGATTTCCATTAGACAGTCCTATCCAGTCAATTAATATTTATTAATATTTATGCGCGCGCAGTGTAAAGGTTTCCACCGCGGAGCGGTGGAAACCTTTGAGCGCCGGGGTCAAAGGTCAGTTCCGGTGACCTTTAGCGACGTACACCAAACAGAAGCGAGTATTTAAAATCCGTCACAGAGCTCTCGTCCAATCAGAAGCGAGTATTTTGACCCAGTGCATTATGGGACATATCCAAGATGGCGGTTCCAAAATGACGGATCAAACATGGCGGCTCCAAAATGGCGGCGTATGAGAGCTTCTGGACATGGACCTGATAGAAGTCCGGAATGGTGGAACATTCGTAAACATTCGGGCACTTTTACATCCGGGGACTTTTACATCCGAAGAGACACGGAAGTGCCCGAACATGATATCAGCTAGCGTGCTATAAAAGGGAAGCGGTCCGGCCGTTTCATCAGACACTCTGTCAACCACCAAGATGTTCACTTGTACTACGTGCTCGAAATCATTCACTCGTCTGCATGACTTGCGCCGCCATGAGGCTACCAAGCACGAAGGAACAGCCCGGTATAGCTGTATGATATGTACACTGTCGTTTCAGCGCTCGGATCATTTACAGCGCCACACACGTGCACGCCATGAAGTACCCAAGCGTCCATGCGAAGAATGTGGTCGGCTTTTCAACTGACCAGTCAGTTGCTGCGACACCAACGCACACGACACCCTGTTCCGCAGCCACGTTTGCAGATAGAAGAGCCCGTAGGCATCAATATCGAAACAGGGGGAACTCCCACCCATCGCACGAGGGCTGATGATGATGTCGCCCTAATTCAACAGTCAAATTCCGACGACAAGACCTTGGGCCAGATTTTGTACGACGTGGAGGGCAAAGTACACTTTGTGGACGAAGCCATAAATGTTCCCAGCGATCTGTTACACGAAGACCATCCAGTGAGTGACATTTATCGGCGCCATTGGCCCATGATCCGGCACTGTTTCTACCGTCATCGCCCTATTCAAGATATCTACGTAGAAGCCATCTTCAAAGATCAAACTACGGCCTTCAAATTGAATCTGGTGTTTGGTTATGTGCTGCAGCATAAAGAGACAGTCCAAGTCCGATATTTTTACCCGAGCAGTAACATCCGGGTATTTGACCAACCGTTTACCATCATTAACCGAGTGTCGCTAGAGACGATGCTGGAGAAACTGGACACCGTGGATCCCTTGGAATGGGCCCAACAACAACGCCCCAACACCAAGTGGACAGTGGAGAGTGTGACCAATGTTACGTTTTTCGTTACCAAGCTGACCGACCACTCTCATCGGCTGAATGCGTCACTCATGCACTGATGAATACCATAACATGCCGTACATACTCTATATGTCTACATGTTGATCGTTGACGGTACGGAGGTGACCGAAGATACACGGATGTTACCGAAGATGTCACGGCTCGGCCCTCGACTTGGGGATAGTTGAACTGAGTGTGCTAAAAATAGATCACCAGCTAGCGTGCTATAAAAGGGAAGCGGCCTGGACGTTTCATCAGACACTCTGTCAACCACCAAGATGTTCACTTGCACAACTTGCCAGAAGCTGTTTACTCGTCTAGATAATTTACGACGCCACGAGGCCTCCACCCACAACGATGCTCGGTATACTTGTACAACCTGCGCACGGTCATTCAATCGGGAGGATCATTTACTGCGTCATGAGAGGGTACTTCACGCGGGTGCGACGGTACTATGTAATGATTGTGGTCGACTCTTCAAACGACCCAGTCGGTTTAGACAGCACCAACGTTTGAAGCATGCCCCGTCTCTACGGTTTGGGCGACAACTTTCCACTAAAGAGGAGCCGCGGAAGGTCAGACCCAGTGAAGATGAACCCGGAGAGACGAACGCCACTGGTGATACGATGACGAAGAGCCTGCCTATACCCACGGTCCAGGAGGGCCTGGATATCCAGCCGGACCCCACCGTTACGGTTTCGAGTCATACGCCTGATAACATCGAACATTTTCTGGACGAGCCCATAAATGTTCCTAGCGATCTCTTACAGGGCGCCCATCCAGTGAGTGACATCTATCGGCGCCATTGGACCATGATACGGCACTGTTTCTACCGTCATCGCCCTATTCAAGATATCTACAATTTTCGACTGACCGACCTCGCCCGTCTAGGCAGCTGCGTGGAAGCCATCTTCAATGACCAAGCAACGTCCTTCAAATTAAATCTGGCGTTTGGTTATGTGCTGCAGCATAAGGAGACAGATCAAGTCCGATACTTTTACCCGAGCAGTAACATCCGGGTATTTGACCAACCGTTTACCATCATTAACCGGGCGTCGCTAGAGACGATGCTGGAGAACCTGGCCAACGTGGATCCCTTGGAATGGGCCCAACAACAACGCCCCAACACCAAGTGGAAAGTGGAGAGGGTAACCAATGTTACGTTCTTCGTGACCAAGCTGACCGACCAACCCATCGGATGAATGTATTCACCCAGGCACTGATAGATTCTGACTCAGAATGCGCAAACAACTATCTGAGGATATGTTGCCTCAACGGTATCCTGGCTTGACCAACGGTGATTAGAATAAACGGTTCAGAGCGAACATGGCCGAAGATGGAACTTTCTGAAATGAAGACTTCTGATTGGACAAGAATACATCTAACGGACAGGAACGAATATGACAGATGCAAATGGTGGCCTCTGATTGGACAAGTCTTCTTGAATTGTAACACCAAGTGGATAGTGGAGATAATGACCAATGTTGCGTTCTTCGTGGTTAAACTGACCACCACCTCCATCGGATGAAAGTATTCACCCATGCACTGATAGATACTCAGAATGCGCAAACAACTATCTGAGGATATGTTGCCTCAACGGTATCCTGGCCTGCCCGACGATGATTAGAATAAACGGTTCAGATGGCACTTTCTGAAATGGAGACTTCTGATTGGACAAGAATACATCTAACGGACAGGAACGAATATGAAACATGCAAATGGTGGCCTCTGATTGGATAAGAATCTTCTTGAATTGTAAATATACCCAACGCGGCTCCCCCAGCGTGGGTGTGATGTAACATTGGGGAAAATAAAATATATGAAAAAAACTTCTTGTTGTTATTGTTCTCTCATGTGTCATCCTTGTTGTTGTTGTTGTTCTCTCTCTGGTCTATATCATGGCGTTATGTTAGAGTGTTAAGGTGTAACGACGGGCGTTGACGGCATCACCGCATTTCGAAGAATTAGTGACAATTCCATGGAATATCAGAGCTTCTGAGCTATTTCACCAGGGCGTTGAAGCATTAAGAATGGTGTTGGTGGGCGTTGCTACAAGATGACACCTCACACGGTCCATTTGGACCGCGGATGGTCCATCTCTACACCAAATAACATCCTTCACTGCTAAAAAGGCCCACTTTCGCTACAACTTGTACTAATGACGTCACCAATGACGTCACAGATGCTATAAATATCCCTGAAATCAGGGTCTATACTCCGAGAGCTACAACATGATACCCCACACGACGCATGGTCCATCTCTACACCAAATACCTTCCTGCACTGCCCCAAAAGGCTCACTTTCGCTAATACTCCTACTGATGACGTCATCGATGACGTCACAGATGCTTCGGACATGCCTCAATTCGGAATGTACACCCCGAGAGCTACAAAATGACACCTCACACGACGCATTCGGACTAAGGATGGTGCATCTCTACACCAAACTCACCCTCACGCACCCACAAAATGTCCACTTTCGCTACTACTCGTACCGATGCCGTCATCAATGACGTCACAGATGACGCGGACACCCATCAAATCGGAATGTACACCCCGAGAACTACAAGATGACACCTTCCAGGACGCATTCGAACCGTGAATAGCCCATCTCGACCCCAAATACCTTCATGTACTGCCAGAAAATGTCCACTTTCGCTACTACTCGTACCGATGACGTCACCGATGACGTCACAGATGACGCGAACATCCCGCAAATCGGAATGTACACCCCGAGAACTACAAGATGACACCTTCGAGGACGCATTCGAACCGTGAATAGCCCATCTCGATCCCAAATAACTTCATGTACTGCCCGAAAATGTCCACTTTCGCTACTACTCGTACCGATGACGTCACCGATGACGTCACAGATGACGCGGACATCCCTCAAATCGGAATGTACACCCCGAGAACTACAAGATGACACCTTCCAGGACGCATTCGAACCGTGAATAGTCCATCTCGACCCCAAATACCTTCATGTACTGCCCGAAAATGGCCACTTTCGCTACTACTCGTACCGATGACGTCACCGATGACGTCACAGATGACGCGAACATCCGTCAAATCGGAGTGTACACCCCGAGAACTACAAGATGACACCTTTCAGGACGCATTCGAACCGTGATTAGCCCATCTCGACCCCAAATAACTTCCTTCGCTGCCCCAAAATGGCCACTTTACTTACTACAACCAACTGCGCATGCGCAGATTAACGCGACATGCATTCAAAAAACACACCATTCTGACTCTACCCCACACAAGCTTCACTTTGACACCTCACACGACCCATTCGAACCGTGATTAGCTCATCTCTAACCCAAACACACCCCTACATAGCACCCAAAATGCCTGTTTTCTATACTACGGCCAGACTGCGCATGCGCAGACTATTGAACACGGACCATTAGTGTAGTCAAGTGCTTCTCCACGAGAGCTTCAAAATAAGACCTCACTCGACCCCATTGGACCATGAGTGGCCCACCTAGACTCCAACATGTCCACCCCGTATGGGCCTATACACCCATAGCCATGCAGTATAGGCCTATGGGCCTACCCAGGCCTCGGTGACTTTTTTCAAAAAAATTTCCGATTCGCTCCGCAACACTTCCTATCGTGTTCTAAATGACGAGACGAGTAAAACGAGACCCCACAACCCTACCGCAAATGTATAGAAGTGGGTTTCCCAGTAGGATAAACATTGAACCTATACCCCAGTATGGGTCTATATGGGGCTCGGTGACTTTTTTCAAAAATTTCACCGATTCGCACGAGGACACTTCCTATCATGTTCTAAATGACGAGACGAGTAAAACGAGACCCCACAACCCTACCGCAAATGTATGGAAGTACGTTTCCCAGGGGGACAAACATCGATCCTATACCCTCAGTATGGGACTATATGAGGCTATATCGTACTTTTTCAAAAATTTCACCGATTCGCACGGGGACACTTCCTATCATGTTCTAAATGACGAGACGAGTAAAACGAGACCCCACAGCCCTACCGCAAATGTATAGAAGTACGTTTCCCAGGGGGACAAACATTGATCCTATACCCTCAGTATGGGACTATATGGGGTTCGGTGACTTTTTCAAAAATTTCACCGATTCGCACGGGGACACTTCCTATCATGTTCTAAATGACGAGACGAGTAAAACGAGACCTCACAACCCTACCGCAAATGTATAGAAGTACGTTTCCCAGGGGGACAAACATCGGTCCTATACCCTCAGTATGCGACTATATGAGGCTATATCGTACTTTTTCAAAAAATTCACCGATTCGCACGGGGACACTTCCTATCATGTTCTAAATGACGAGACGAGTAAAACGAGACCTCACAACCCTACCGCAAATGTATAGAAGTACGTTTCCCAGGATGGTCCTATACCTGCCATACCCCATATAGGCATTTTCCCGTAATTTAGGATGAAGTCCGTATTCCGTATTTTTTCAGGAAAATTTTTACATACACCCACCCTGGAACTAGGGAAAGATAACTCTGTTGATAGACAAGCCCCGTTAAGCCCGGCGACCTACATACCCCTCATACCCCATATAGGCATTTTCCCAGGTTTTTCGATAAAGTCCGTGTTCCGTATTTTTTTTTTCAGGGAAAATTTTACATGCACCCACCCAGCCATCAAATACCCCTTCACCTAGGCTTCACGTTGATACCTCACTCGACCCCATTCGACCATTAGGGGCTCCCCTAGATGCCAAAAACGTCTATTTTCGTACCCTTGGGCCACCGCGCATGCGCAGAATGACCCTAATTCAACCCCACACCCAGTCCATCAGATGCCCCTTCATGAATGCTTCACTTTGATACCTCACTCGATCCCATTGGACCATTAGAGGCTCCCCTAGCTCCAAAAAGGCTATTTTCATGCCCTTGGGCCACCGCGCATGCGCAGAAGGCCGATATGTCAACCCCACACCCAGTCCATCAGATGCGCCTTCACGAATGCTTCACTTTGATACCTCACTCGACCCCATTGGACCATTAGGGGCTGCCCTAGCTCCAAAACGTCTATTTCCATACCCTTGGGTCACCGCGCATGCGCAGAATGCCGATATTTCAACCCCATGCCCAGTCCATCAGATGCCCCTTCACGAATGCTTCACTTTGATACCTCCTACGACTCCATTGGCCCATTAGGGACTCCCCTAGCTCCAAAACCGCTATTTCCATACCCTTGGGCCACCGCGCATGCGCAGAATGCCGATATTTCAACCCCACACGCAGCCCATCAGATGCCCCTTCACGAATGCTTCACATCGATACCCCACTCGACCCCATTGGTCCATTAGGGGCTTCCCTAGCTCCAAAACGTCTATTTCCATACCCTTCGGCCACCGCGCATGCGCAGAATGCCGATAGTTCAACCCCACACCCAGCCCATTAGATGCCCCTTCACATAAGCTTCACTTTGATACCTCACTCGACCCCATCGGACCCTTAGGGACTTCCCTAGCTCCAACACGGCTATTTTCATACCCTTCGGCCACCGCGCATGCGCAGAAGGCCGATAGTTCAACCACACACCCAGCCCATTAGATGCCCCTTCACATAAGCTTCACTTTGATACCTCACTCGACCCAATCGGACCATTTTATCTAGGGACTACTTTTTCTCCGCGGAAGCTTTTTCCCGAGACCGAATCACCGCCAAAACCACGGCCAAACCGCATCACCGCGCATGAATACATTTTTTTTTTTATTTTTTTTTTGCCGGAACTTTTTTTTTTTTTGTCAACCGGTGAGTGGGTGGGTTCAAAATGGCGGACCCTTATTTTACACACACAACACCCTAAGCCGCCATTTTAAACCCACCCACTCACATCCCAGGTCAAATCAGTGCAACCGAGTGAGTGGGTGGGGTCAAAATGGCGGACTTTCAACGTCCCAGAGAAAATAACCGGCCGCCATTTTGAACCCACCCACTCACATCAAACTCACGCATGCGCACCTCCCCAACCTCCCCCAATTGTGACGTCAAAACAGGTTCTGCGCATGCGCAGTGGGGAGCGAATCGCACGATTTACACATTGTATACTACTGTCTCACTTTACGTCCCTGAAATGACTCGTAATGGTCTGTAAAATGACTTAGTTGGGTGAGTCAATTGGATCGCTGTGACTGGGTACGTCAACCGACTCGTTATGGTCTGTAAAATGACTAACTTTGCTCAGTGTAATGACATTTGAGATCACGGTAAAATGATTACTATAGTACATGAACCAGTATAAAACTACCAGATATGAATACAATTAGTAAGTCATGTTCGTTCTTTCGAGTTGGTCGGAAAGGTTATCACGAGTCGTATACTTCTGAAGAATGAATCTTGCGACATTCACCGTTCTCTAGTTGGCACACCTATATTTCAACAATATATCCGATGACCGTTAAAAGGTTCACACGTGATATCAAGGAAATACAGCGGATTATGTATGAAGGTGACTAGGATAATACATATAGAATTAAAATGACAAATGATACATGTGAATATACTTGTGCCGAGTGCATATAGGCCTACGCAGTAAAATTTGCGCTATATTAAACTGCGTATTGTGCTAATTTCAATGATTCAATGATATTTATAGGAACGATGTCAGTAAACATATCAATTTAATCCATAATCAAGCTGTGTTGCTCTATTTTGTCGTCGTGTGTCGGTGTTCCGTGTGACACCGGTAATAGGCGGGTCGTGTAAGTGGAATAAATTGAGTCTTGGTGGGGGAGGGGGTCCCACACATAGCACAGTATGGTTGGCCATCCCTGCCACAATTCGCCATTTACAGGATGCCTGTAAATAATATATACCATGGTATAAAATGCCAAGCCTGCCATAATTTGTATTTACAGGGTGCCTGTAAATGCCAAGCCTGCCATAATTCGTATTTACAGGATGCCTGTAATTATTTTGTACCATGGTATAAAATCGCCAAGCCTGCCACAATTCGTATTTACAGGATGCCTGTAATTCATTTAGCCGTAAGTCGTAAATCTACGCCTTCTTATTATTTCCACCAATGATATACGCTTTTACAAATTTGGTGCCGGGCTTTACACAACCTCCAAACCGGGTCATCTTCCCTTCTGCCTGTCGATCGACCCTACCCTCAGTCAATTTATATATAGCCATGTACCAAAACCTCATTTCACAAAACCTGAATTTTACCAGCCAAAAACAGTCCACATACTAAATACGAGGATATATAATTTTGCAGATGTGAATTAGCCTTGATCATGGAGCCTACAAAAGAAGGGGGGAATAACATCTTATCAGTCTCATCTATCACCGTCTGTGTTTAATCCGCTTAGAACCCTGCTCAAAGAAATATCAAAGCAAGCAGGCTAGATAATGAGGTCTTAATCTGTTGACACTGTTGGTTTTATTGCTGTGACCCTGTCCTGTGTGTTCAGGTCTGGCCACTGACAGCAATCAATGCACTTGATGTCTTAAAACTCTGGTCCATTTTTCAACACTGGTTACAGTAATCTGGGCGGAGATAAATTACCACCAACCGTAAACCGACCAATCTGTAAATAATGGCTCTAGTTGGAAATCATGGTAGCCAGGAAATCAGGCTTGGGAAATGCCTTTTGGTGCAAAAAACATTGAAATCCGTCCACTACATCCAGATATATGGACGAATGAACATATATATTCAAGCTGAGTGAATTGTTCTCGTAACATAGAATATTTTCCGGAGACGTCCGGATAATATGAATGGACACATTGGTGAGATGGCTGGCTGCTTTACATATTGACATTCGATTAGGGTGCTCACACGAGCGAAAATCGCCTTTTTAACACATTTACATTATCATGATTTAACTCCCTAAAACATACTCATACCACCGCGGAACATTGCGGAATTAGCTGGGAGTCCCTGAAAGCCTGGTCAGTCAGCCCACCATGCATGTGGTAAGATAAGCGGTCATAAAATAATCAAGGGGCTTAGTTTTATCACTGTCGGCGGTCAAATTTTGACCATTGATGTAACGGAGTGATCTCTCAATCTATATTAGGCTCCATGCCTTGATGTAGTCCAAATGTTGTTGTTGTAAAGAGACGAACAGTTATTTAAGTACAGATGTGCTGCACTTGATTAATTCTGGTTAATTCAAGTTGTTGCGATACCGAACAGTTCGGATAATCTCGCACTTTTAATTTTTGACATAGGCTACATGGCGTGGTGAAGACACACTGTGCGGAGACTATACCAGGGCGAATGTTTCGCCCCCCTGTATAATTTACTGAGGGCAAGGTCGATCGACTGACAGGAGGGGAGATAGCCCTGTTTGGAGGTTGCGTAAAACCCGGCACCAAATTTGTAAAAGCGCATATCATTGGTGGAAATGATAAGAAGGCGTAAATTTACGACTTACGGCTAAATTAATTACAGGCATCCTGTAAATACGAATTATGGCAGGCTTGCCATTTACAGGTATCCTGTAAATACGAATTGTGGCAGGCTTGGCGATTTTATACCATGGTACAAAATAATTACAGGCATCCTGTAAATACGAATTATGGCAGGCTTGGCATTTACAGGTATCCTGTAAATACGAATTGTGGCAATTTTATACCATGGTACAAAATAATTACAGGCATCCTGTAAATACGAATTATGGCAGGCTTGGCATTTACAGGCACCCTGTAAATACGAATTATGGCAGGCTTGGCATTTTAGACCATGGTATATATTATTTACAGGCATCCTGTAAATGACGAATTCTGGCAGGGATGGCCAACCATAGCACAGCTTCGGGTGAAGTCCCCTGCCTTGTGGACATGTGTGCACAGGGGCTCGTTACCATTGTTAATTGGTTGGAGGGGGTCCAGGGACTTTAGAAAATTTTCTTCACGACCTCGACCTCCACCCAAATCAACATAATTACTCAATTACCAAAGGTAACGAGTAGAGCTTCTCCATGTAATGTACCCCGAGTGTAGTTGGCTAGATTTGTGAACCTTGCCTGGTGTTCGGTCTCCCAGAGTTTCCCCCAATAGTTAAGATGCGTTATCCGGGCGATCATCCCTTAGAGCTCCCTAGAGTGCTCCTTACAAACATGATCTGTTACTCAAGCACGGACCGACTTGACATGAGTGTGTCAACTCCCTGATCTACCACGGAGCCATCCCTCCCAGAGCTTCATCAAGAACACAGGGAGACAATATCAGAGATTAAATCAGTTTTATTTCGAATGCGAGAAACGGACGGAGGTCGGTCTTCACCATATCTCTGCTAATACCACATTATTATCAATATGCCTGGCATTATCTGCGAAATAACTGGTTGCCAACAAGAGAGAACGAGTCCGACAAATTGATATCAGACCCGAAACGAACAAACGGCGGACCGACATCCATCGTACGTTGTAACCGTATGAAAACTTACAGAAAATATAGATTAACGAATAAATGGAAATACACGATATCAGAACCTAATCAACGAGTTCCGTCCGCTTTCGTCTGCTTTCCACTGAACTCTTCGCTCGCGCTAAATTTTGTGAATAAGCTAAGCCTATCTCTGAAAAATATTACAGCTGCTACATTAATTTCCCTTGTATGACAGAAATATATTCGCTTTCACGCCAGACTAAGAACCGTTTCCTAGTTACGGTGGCTTGTTAGGGCCACGCATTGATCTTTCAAATTTTCTGCCTTTCTCTAATTTTCAAGATTTCACTTTCGCATTTTCTCTCTTTTCTTGTCATCCTCTTAGATTCATTTTCGATTTTTCAAAATTTATCCCTGATTTCATTTTCAAGAGACAAGAACAATTCAAACGACCACATGAAAACACTGGAAATTAACGAAAACCTCGAAAATTGCGTGAAACATCAGAAATAGCCCAAAAAAAAACAGAAAATGCCGTGTAATTCCACCGCGGTTGAAATACTTTCCACCGCGGTTGAAATAGTTTCCACCGCGGTTGAAATAGTTTCCACCGCGGTTGAAATAGTTTCCACCGCGGTTGAAATAGTTTCCACCGCGGTTGAAATACTTTTCATCGCGGTTGGAATAGTTTCCACCGCGGTTGAAATAGTTTCCAGTGCGATTGAAATACTTTTTCGATGCATGTATTTGCTAATTTTTAGTGTTTTCACATGGTTGTTCGATTTTTGCAGTCGCTTGAAAATGGATAGAAGAAATTGTTAAAACCAGAAAAAAACTTTATATCTCGGAAATGAATCGATGTCAATGGCAACAAATTACAGAAAACGCGAAAGTGAAATCTTGAAAACTAGTAAAAGGCAGAAAATTGCAAAAATCAATGCATGGCCCTAACAAGCCACCGTACCTAGTCAGATGGAAGATAAAGAACTTTATTCCGGAAATGTATGGAAAGATTATATATTCCGTTCTCGCTTGCCCGCAGCATGCAACCAAGTGAGGCCAGCTAGACTCCTTAAATTCTTCGAGCGTCGATCTCACGTGCCATCTTCGAAGTCTAATGTGATATGGATCTCGTGTACCATTCTCGTCTCGCGAGACTCCCTACTGCGAGAAAGAGTCTCACGCGTAAATGGGAGCCATCCCCCCAAAATTTGGGGGGTGAGTAGGCAGCGTATGATTTTCACGTCTGTATCCGGCTTGTCATTGACCTGCTGACTCCGCCGAGTTAGAAGCGAATTGCTAAACATAACGTGGGCTATATAATTGGGAAATGATTCTTTCCGTTTCGGAGCATATCAATCG